>PISX010015950.1:0-47833 GCA_004024625.1 Mellivora capensis
ATCAAAAGAAATGAAATCTTGCCATTCGCAACGATGTGGATGGAACTAGAGGGTATCATGCTTAGTGAAATAAGTCAATCGGAGAAAGACAACTATCATATGATATCCCTGATATGAGGAAGTGGAGATGCAACATGGGGGACTAGGGGGGCAGAAAAAGAAGAAAAGAAACAAGATGGGATTGGGAGGGAGACAAACCGTAAGTGACTCTTAATCTCACAAAACAAAGTGAGGGTTGCTGGGGGAAGGGGGGAGGGAAAGGTGGGTGGGGTAGTGGACATTGGGGAGGGTATGTGCTATGGTTAGTGCTGTGAAGTGTGTAAACCTGGCGATTCACAGACATGTACCCCTGGGGATAAAAAATTGTTTATAAAAAAATAAAAATTTAAGAAAAAAAATAAAAAAATAAAAAGATATACAGTGAAAAAAAAAAATGCCTGAGCCAATAAATCTTTCATCCATTACAAAGAGGCTCTGTATGTGGGTTAGAACATACACAAACCTGCATTATCCTTCACTTCCTATTTGTATAGTATTTCAAGATCAGCCACATCTGAGAGATTGGGGCCTTCTTAGGCCTTTTTTTTTGAGGATGTGCATAGCCCTGCCCATGCATGAAGATTTCTACAGCTACAGATGTATGTCAGATTTCAAAGCTTCCTCTGGACATTTTCATCCTTAAATTTCCCTTGTAACTATTTGTCAGGCTCTTACTTGCCTCAGCTGGTATTATAGACTTAAGAGGCCACAATAGTAAACAATTGCCATTGAGTTTTTTTCAACAAAAGCCATGAGGACAGAGACTTTTATAGTGCAGTGAGCTCTGAGTCAGGTTAAATAATGACAATGCCTTATAAATCAGGCTTTTCTAGGTAGGTACAATACAAATCTAATAGTAACAATACTCTGGAGAAGGAACTTTTTGAAGAATGAAAATCTTCATCTGCTCTTCCTGGTTATTCTTTTCTTTTATTTATTTATTTATTTGTCAGAGAGAACACAAGCAGGAGGAGCAGCAGATAGAGAGAGAAGCAGGCTCCCCACTGAGCAAAGAGGACCCTGGTATCACGACCTGAGGTGATGGCAGACACTTAAGTCACTGAGCCACTCAGGTGTCCCTCTTTCTGGTTTTTCTAAGTCTCCTGGTTTTCACTGCATTTGTGGTCATGGGGCTACTTGTTTTCAAAGCTACCATGAAGCCTTTAAGTTAGACTTATAATGAATATCTGTGGAAAGTGGTGGGTGGTGGGAATAGGCCTGGCATAAAAACCAAAACCTTACTTTTCTTACAAAGATATAGCAGGGTTTTTTTTGTTGTTGCTGCTGTTGTTTTTTGTTTGTTTGTTTCTTTTAGCAAATGCTCCTCTCATTGTCACAAAACTGTGGTTAGTTTTCAGAGTCTTGAGAAGGTTGATTATTACAACTCTTTTCTAGAATTTTCATTGGTTTTATGCAGGAAAAGATTCACAAAGTTTTTCAATATGTCATTTGGGAAGCCCTATTC
Source organism: Mellivora capensis (assembly GCA_004024625.1). NCBI lineage: Eukaryota > Metazoa > Chordata > Mammalia > Carnivora > Mustelidae > Mellivora > Mellivora capensis. The sequence goes on from PISX010015950.1 coordinate 1,505, forward strand.
CTCCAACTATATTTTTAAAATAGAAATTCAAGAATTTATTCTAAACTTCATTTAGAAATGGAAAGGACATTGACTAGCCAAAGAAATTGAGAAACAACAAAAAAAAAACGGAAGATTAACAATGCCTGAATATAAAACTTAAAATAAAACAATAGGATGAAGACTTTGTGGGATTGGTATCAAAATAGACACATAGATTAATGAAATAGAATGGAGAGTTAAGAAATAAGCCCACACACATATGGACAACTGACTTTTGGCAAGGTTGCAAAGGCACTTCAGTACAGAAAGCATAGTTTTTCAACATTGGCTATTTGTGTGTAATACAGACAATTTTGATCCATATGTTACCCCACGTTAAAAAAAAAAAAAAAGCTAACACAAAAAAGATCTTGAACCTAAATGTGAAACTTAAAACTTCTAAGAAAAATATCTAGGAAAAACTTTTGTGATTTAGGTTTAGGGAAAGATTATGTAATGATTCCAAAAACAAATCTACAAGAGATTGGATAATTGAACTTCAATTAGAAACTTTTCTTGTTGAAACATACTGTTAAAATAATGAAACGGTAAGCCACAGACTGGAAGAAAATATTTGAAATAATATGTACATATATATATGTGTATATAAACACACATATATCAACTTTTATACATATAGACTTATATATCTGTACTTACATATATGTGTGTATATACATATATACATATATATACTTATATACAGAATATATAAGAATTCCCAAAACTAAATAAAGAGATTTTTAAAACTCAGTAAAAAATTTGAGCAGATATTTATTTCACTATTAGAAATGAAAATAAAAAGTATAATGAAATACTTCCACAATTTTAGAATTGTTTTAAAGAAAAGAAAAACCAACCAAATGCTTTATTAGCAAGTGTTTACAGATATGAAGAAACTGGAACCCTTAAACACTGCTGCTCAGAATCTAAAAAAGTACAACTACATTTGAATATAGTTTAACAGGTGTTTTTTTAAGTTAAACACATATCTATTATATGATCTAGTCGTTTTACTCCAAGGTATTTACTCAAGAGTAATGAAAGAATGTCTTTACATCAACTTGTATATGAATATTCATGGTAGCTTTATTTGTAATAGCCTAAAATTGGAAACAATTAAGTTTCCATCAACAGATTAATAGATATAATAGCATTCAGTAATAAGAGGAAACTATTGATATATGATACAAATGCATGACTTTCAGAACAATTACATTTAACAAAAGAAGCTAGACCAAAAAAAAGATTATATACTGTGTGGTTCTATTAATATTAAATTCTAGAAAATACAGACTAATCTACATGGAAGAAAAGCAGATCATTGCTTCTGTGGGACATTCCTCCTTCTAGGTAAAGGAAAAGTCAGTGAGAGATGCAGGAAGATGTATTATAAAAGACATGAGAAATATTTGGGGAGCGATGTACAGTTTCATTATCTTAACTTTGGTGATTGTTTCATAGGCATACGTGTCAACACTTATCAATTTGTTGACTCTAAATTTGTACAATTTCTTTTATGTCAATTATACTCCCAGTAAAGTTGTTAAAAATAATTTCTGTCATTTTGATAAGTGAGATATATATATTTTTAGGTAAGTGAAGAAATAATACCCTTATGTTAAAAAAAAGTGGGCAGTATCATTAGCCATCATGGATATGAAATTTTAAACCATGATTACAGGTGAGAAAATCCTGAACTCCTGGAATTGCAGCCGAGAAGTTCTGCAGACACTCTCCCTAGTGAAACTGGGGAGAAATTATAGTGAAAGAATAACTGGGAAATTGCTTTTAAAAATAGCTTAAAGTCTCTAGGAATTGTCCTAAGGACAAAGAACAGATTTATTCAAGAAAATCTGCTAAATATCTGTAACAAGAGTAAAAGTCTGTGGCACTTAGATACAAACTGCTTCCTCCATCCATGAGCTGAGCACTATGAGCGCTCCACTTCAGCAGGCTTGGCCAGGCAGTCTGAGCTCCCTCTTTCTCCAGTTCCCAGTCAAGGGTCATGGCATCTCCCCAGGAGGAGAAAGTCATCAGCATTTCTCATCTATACCAGCTCTGTGTTGCAGAAGCTAAATTGTAGGCAAAAGTAACCTAGAAAGCATGTATGAGCTCCCTTCCTCCACTCAGCCCCTAGTAGCAGGACAGAGATTCTGTCATAGAGTACTAAACCCTCAACAGCCTTTGACCAAGCTCACTTCTGAGGTGGAGATTTCATGACTAGAGAGGCAAGCCATGAAGACCAGAGGCCCTTCCCTTCTCCCAGTACTGCATTTGTAAAATGGGAGTGTTGCTCAGAGAAACGGGCCAGCTGTACATCCCAGCTCTGGAGCAGTGGCCCAAAGATTTTACCTAGGGGGAGAGATCTTTCATGAGAGAGTTCTGCAACTCCTCCAACTGAACTGTCTGTCCAAATGAACAGAGTGCAGAGATGGCTAAGCATAAGGTACTCTCAAGAACAACGAAGATTTTTCTAGTAGAACAATTTAGGGGAGACTGGTAACTCCATGAGAGCCACGACTGTACAACAGCTGGTTTACCAGAGAGAATCTTGGAAAGAGACAACTAAGAGTATCCCTCCCAGGATCAGAACTGCCCTCAGAGAATGACCTAAAAAATTATCCCTATAAAGCAGCTCCAATTTAACTGGATCAGACTCTGGAACATCTTATGCCCCACGGCATTATTGAAAACGATAGAGCGGTCAGCTAGAAAGTAGTGGAGACTAACAGCTGGGTATGATACCAGCAGGGACAAACGTTTAACCAAAAGGTCAGGAAAAAAGATAGTCAAAGAGAACTCTGTCCAAACCACTGTCATCCCAGGCTGACTGTGCCTATGTCCAAGGCTGCTTCCTCTGAAACGTCACATCAGAGACTTCACAGTCCCAGAGAAACAGACTTAAATCCAGTTGAGTCACTATCAAACAACAACAACAAACCATGAGAGTTTGTTGTATGCAGAATTGCTATAACATATTATTTAAATTGTCCAGTGTTCTTTTTTTTTTTAAGATTTTATTTATTTATTTGACAGACAAAGATCACAAGCAGGCAGAGAGGCAGGCAGAGAGAGAGGAGGAAGCAGGCTCCCTGCTGAGCAGAGAGTCTGATGTGGGGCTCGATCCCAGGACCCTGGGATCATGACCTGAGCTGAAGGCAGAGGCTTTAACCCACTGAGCCACCCAGGTGCCCCAAGGAGTCACTTTCTTAAGCCAATTGAATCATGTCAATCAAACATATTTATAGCCAGCAAAATTTTCTAAAAAAAAAAAAAAAGTAAAATCAAGATATTATCAGATAAAGAAAAACAGAATTTGTTTCTAGTAGATTCAGGCTAAAGTTCTTAAGGCTGAAATCAAGTAACCCCAGACTTTCATTTGAATCTTCACAAAAAACAAAGAACATCAATAAAGGCAATTTATATAACTATAGTATAATTGTATATTTTTCTCCTTTTCTTTTTTTTAAAGATTTTATTTATTTATTTGACAGAGAGAGAGCATAAGTAAGCAAAAAGACAGGCACAGGGAGGGAGAGAAGCAGGCTGTCTGCTAAGCAGGGAGCCCAATGTGGGGCTCGATCCCAGGACCCTGAAATCATGACCTGAGCCAAAGGCAGCTGATTAACCAACTAAGCCACCCAGGCACCCCTCCTTTTCTTAATTTATTAGAAAAGCAACTGTGTAAGACTATATATAATATATAAATAATTATATAAATAATTAAAATTACATAAATTATATTTTTGAGCTTATAACATTTAGAAATGATATATATGTATATATTTTACAATAATAGCACAAAGGAGGTTAAGGGGGGGTGGGAGCCAAGCTGTAATGGAGTAAGGAAATGACACCAGATGGTAACTTGAATCCATAGGAACAAATAAAGCAAATCAGAAAAATAAACTTCTTCTTTAAGAGGTTTAATATACTAAATACTATAGATATATACTTGCTTTTATTCTTCTCTCAGCTTCTTTAAAAGATATAAAATTATGTAATGTAATAATTATAACAATGCAATGTGTTAGTAACTTATATAGATGTAATATATATGACAATAATAGCACCCAAAAAAGGGAGAATGTAGCTATGTAGCATTATTCTTTTTACTGTAATAAAGTTTGTTCATATTTGAAACTTAGTAGAATTAACTTTAAATTATTACTGATTATTTTCATATACATATAAAACTAAATCCTTCATTAGCTCTTACTAAAGGAATTACATAAGAGAAGAAGAAATGTGTGCTAATTCTCTCCCTGATTGGAGGGCACCATAGCATAATACCTTTTTTCTAAGGAGAGACATTTCATACTTTCCTTTGGTAGGTCATATCAGATCCCAAAGGTGAAGAGGTAGGCCATGTTTCTTCTTTTTTTCCTTTTGGCAGTTTATTTGTTCCACCAACTGACTGAAAAGATGAAGCATAAAGAACACGTTTTACACCAGGAGCAAAGCTGAAGAAACATTTACTCTGAGCTTGACTGAAACCGGGATGGTTTAAAGCAAATTGCTGAACGTGCTTCAGACTCAAAGTCAAATAGGTAAGTAAAGAAGTCCTTGAATTTCAGTTTGAAGGAAAATATATGACTTCCTTAAAAAGGAAGAAGGAGTATGGGTCAATAGGTAGGAATTAGTTTGTTAAAACACATACGATTTTTTTCTTTAAATATTTTTTATTGTGGTAAGAACATGTAACATAAGTTCTATCCCCCTAACAAATTTTTAAGTGCATGGTGCACTTAAATAATAATAGTATTTTTAAGTATACGTACAATGTTGTACAGCAGATCTCTAGAACTTATTCATCTTGCGTCACCAAAACTATATACCCATTGAACAGCAACTCTTCATTTGTTGTTTGCTCTAAAATACTTCTCCAAAAGTGTTGTCTGCTTTAGGGTTTGTTAGACATCATTTAAGTTTGACTATTTTAACAGAGGAAGCTGCATTTGAACCATAAAGTGATTGGCAATCCATGACCATGAATACTTTAGTATCTGTGCAATACCGGGAGAGAAATTATATTCTAGAGGAAAGCTATGCAATATAGAGATGCTGCTAACTAGTAACATAATGTGAAAATAATAGGTAAGTCTTTAGAAACTCCAATTACCACACTGACCCTGAATTTATGAAATAACAAGCACAGACAGCACACATTTCTTTTCTAGACTTCATGACAAGTTATCATTTTTTTTCATTTGTCCCTGCAGTTTGTTATTAGTGTTTATCTAATATTTTTTTCAAGGAGAACTACACTTTCCAATGTCCTGGATTTTCATGCTTAGAGGATTTAGATTTTCTGTATCTGGGGCAACACCTCAGTTCAGGTGAGAGTAAGGGTGAACTGCGCCAGAATGGTGATAATAGAAAGTGGTGGGGAATTTGACCTTTATTGTCACACAATACCCTGGTTGGTTATTCTCTTCTTTTCTGTTACAGAGTTTCAATCATGGGAATTTATATTCTTTTTTTAAAATTTCATTTCTTTTCAGCGTAACAGAATTCATAGTTTTACACCACACCCAGCACTCCATGCAATGTGTGCCCTCCAAAATACCCACCACCTGGCTCCCCCAACCTCCCACCCACTGCCCCTTCAAAACCCTCAGGTTGTTTTTCAGAGTCCATAGTCTCTCATGGTTCATCTCCCCCCCAATTTCCCTCAACTCCCTTCTCCTCTCCATCTCCCCATGTCCTCCGTGTTATTTGTTATGCTCCGCAAATAAGTGAAACTATATGATAATTGACTCTCTCTGCTTGACTTATTTCACTTGGCAAAATCTCTTCCAGTCCTGTCCATGTTGCTACAAAAGTTGGGTACTCATCCTTTCTGATGGAGGCATAATACTCCAAAGTGTATATGGACCACATCTTCCTTATCCATTCGTCTGTTGAAGGGCATCTTGGTTCTTTTCTTGTTCTCCATTAAGAATTTTAATCTAATATTCATTTATTTAATAATATAAAAAAATGAAATGAAATGATTTGAATAGATTTGTTGGCTATAACTTGTGGCTCCTTAGGTTGTATAAACTTCAGAGACTCATGTTACCTTTGGACATTAACCATTTGAAAATTAGCTGACAATACTGGTCTTAGAAATATGGAGTCACAAAGTTTTCAAAAAGTTGTTGTCTAGTTAGGTTGAAATACTTGGATTTGTGTCCTTCATATCTTATTTCCAACTTTGTGTTGACTGGAAGGAGTGTTTATAAGCAAATCAAGTGTACAGATAAAGAGTAATCATTGCAAATATGATTTACATACTTGGAAATGTTTTATTTTAAATCATGATATGTTTTCTCTCAATGCCAAAGGGCATTGTAGCTGGTATACTTCTCTCATGCTTGGGAGATAAGAGAGCATCTTTCCTCAGTAAGGTAGGCATACATTTCACTCATGTACTTGGAGTAGAAGTGGAATTGCAACATAATATTACAGTGTGACATCATGCAGTGAGGCTGGGATTTGGGGCAAGATATTCCCTTAAGAAAGGAAGATGACTATAGGTACAAAAATAGCTGGGTTTGATTCTTGACTGTGTTATTTGTGAATTGAGTTTGAGTACATTACTTAGCCTTTTAATATTGTTTACTCATCTGCTAAAGTGGGTAATATTTATCTCATTGGATTATTTTGAGGAATACATAAGATAAATACATATGAAAATTTGACCACATATGTGTTTAACACATTTGCTAATATTATATTCCTTTTTTTTTAAAATGTGCAACTTGTTACCATTATTACCTTGAGAAATTACATTAACTTGTCAGATATTCAGTTTACTTATATACAAATTTGAGTAGTATTAAACCATTCTGAAAACTTTTAATTAAATAGTATTTTTTTAAATGAAGAAAACAACTTTTTTATGGAAGAAAGAAAAGAAAGACATACAATGTGAATAAAGGTAATAGAAAAGAATGACCAAATCATAATGGAAGAAAGAGAAAAGCTAAGCCAAAAAGAAAGAGAAAAGCTAAACCAAATTGGTACAGCAGGAAATTTTAATGAAATATACTGCTGACTTGTGATCCAGCTGAAAAGACAAGATGAAAACATGAAATAATTAGAGACAATATAAAATCATATTTAAGTACTAGTATAATTATGTGTACATGAGGGGAGAGTGAACAAGTTAAATTTTTAAAAATTCCATTTGTAAGACTCTAAAAGGAAAGTTGCTGTTGTACAAAAAGCTCCAAGAAAAGGTTTAAGACCCTGTTTCTCACGGAAAAGAAAGGTACTAGTAATTGGAGGAGAGGATCAAAATGACTGGTGTTTCCTTGGGCATCACCAAATTTATCCTAGTGACCTAACTCTCTGAAATGGAAAACAAAGAAGCTGGAAGATTAAAGAATCCAAGTATTTTTAATGCAACATTAAAGGACAAAATACTAATAATAGGCCTCTTCTCTAAGGACTGTTTGGAAAAGATGAAAGAGGAGGACAATCTAATCCTTCCTCTTCTTCTCATCCCAACTCTATGTCATTTTTTAGCTCATACTTTAAATGCCAAATCAGATTCAAACCAGGTTAGTATCTGAGTACATCTATAGCAATATTTCCAATGTGGGATCTACATACCATCATCATCAAAATAATTTAGAGTGCTTATTAAAAATGAAGTTCTTTTCCCTGATGGTACATGGACATGTGTTCAACAACATTAATCATCAGTGAAGTACAGATCAAAACCACAATGAGATAATAGCTCACATCAGTTAGAATGACTATTATCAAATGACAAGAAATAACAAATGTGGGAGAGGATGTGGGGAAAAGGGAATTGTTATGCACCATTGGTGGGTTAGTAAAGTGGTGCAGCCACTATGGAAAACAATATGGAGGGAACTCAAAAGATGAAAAATAGAGCCGCCATATGATCTGGCAACCCCATTTCTAGATATGTATCCAAAGGAAATGAAGACAGAATCTCAAAGAGTTATCAGTACTGCTGTGTTCATTGCAGCATTATTTCCATTGTCCAAGTCAGGGAAATAACCTAGTTTTTATCTACAGATGAATAGATAAAGAAAATGTTATTCACCGGGTGCCTGACTGGCTCAGTTGGTAGAGCATATGACTCTTGATCTCAAGGTCATGGTTTCAAGCCCCACATTCAGTATAGAGATTACTCAAGAAAATGTTATTCAGATCTGATAAAGAAGAAAATTCTGCCATTTGTGACAACATGGATTGATCTTGAGGGCACTATGCTAAATGAAATATGTCAAACGGAGTTAGACGAATACCATATAATCTCACTTTTATGTAGAATTAAAAATAAAAAACATAACAACGACTGAACGCACAGAAACAGAGACTAAAATGGCGGTTTCCAGGGACTCTGGAGGTAGGGTAAATGGAGAGATGTTGGTGGACAGGTACAGATTTCCAGTTATAGGATGAATAAGTTCAGGGATCTGATGTTCAGCATGGCAGTTATATATAATAGTATTGTATAATATACTTGAAAGTTGCAAGGAGAGTAGATCTTAAATGTTCTTGCCATGATAAAGGTAATTATGTGAAGTGATGGAGGTGTTAACTATCACAGTAATCATTTCACAATATATAAATGCATCAAATCATCATATTGTGCATCTTAAACTTATACAATGTTGTATGTTAATTAAATCTCAATAAAGCTAGGAAAAAAATGTAGGTTCCTGTTCCTACTTCCAGATCTCTTGAATGATCTCAATTTTTGATAGTGACACCTGGGAATCAGGATCATTATTACCTGAATTCCTATTAGTAATAAATTTAAGAACTCTACTCTAGATCTATGTGACTGTCAAATCCCTAAAATTTTCTTTAAATAAATCAACTGAGATAATACTTACTGAAAGCCATATAGGGGTTAGTTGAACTATGGCCAAAGACTAGAGGGGAAAAAAAAAAAAAAGATTTAATGTGTTCAATTTCACTCCAAAATAGCAACTGTTATAGGGGGACAGGGCGACAGGACAAGGAGCACAATAGAACTCTTGGCGCTTTTGGTAAATGAAACGATTCACAAGATGATGGATGCTCTAGGTTTGGACTGAGTCATGAGCATCTATAGGCCTGTAAGTGGCAGCATTTCTCCAGTTCTCAACCCCTTGGTACAGGCAGCATGCCTGAGCTTCCCTCAGTTTCTTGATTTTGTGGAAGCATCCCTGTCCTAAACTACAGACTAAGTTGGCAGAAATCAAGAAGCTATCCCTCAATTGACTCTTAGAGTGTGCCTGTCACCTCCTGTAGGAACCCTGTAAAATTCTCCTATAATTAGAAATGTGATCATTAAAGTACTTGAAAAATATAGGCAATGACAGGGACATATATTGGGTGCTTACTATATATTAGGTGTCATTCTAGATACTCTCACTTAGTCCTCACAGCAACCTTATGGAGCTAATATTACACCCATTATGCAGATGGGGAAAACTAAGGCTAGAGAGGATAGGCAACTTGTCCAAAGTCACTTAACTGATTAGTGACAGCACAGAAATAAAAATCCACATAGTCTAGTTCTCCAGCCAGCACTTTCAATCAACATCTCAGATTGCCTCTTCAATAAAGTATAAATAAGAATTGTTGAAAATTATACAAGATTGCAATGAGGAGGGGCTCTCTCTGTGTGTCACCAAAGAGGGAACAATATAAGAATATATAGGTAGTGTGGGAATTAGTGAAAACCACCGAAAAGAAAAAACCAAAGGCAATGTATTCTGAGCTGGTTATAGCAAGAGGGTCCAGAGCCACGGTCACTTGTGTTTTGTCAGAGACTCAAAGGCAGGTGGAGGAGTGGGACAACTTTATGGTAAAGAAAAGGGAAGCTGAAGTTGTGTCCTCATTGAAGGCTGTTGGCCTGGGGAAGCTGTAAGTGGGTCATGTGGAAGTGAGGCATCCTATATGATTGATTAGGAGTGCATATTTGGCTTACTCTGGTTGGTCCTAAGTTGGAAATGGAGACAGAAATTAGGGAAGCTGTCCATTAATCAAATCCTGGCCATTTGGGGCTGATTGATATAGAGGTTTTATTTAGTTTCCTGGATTGCCACTAGAGATAGCAATCTGGCTTCCTGGAAGTCTGACTCATAGCAAGCTGACTTCCTGGTTGTTCTCTGTAAGTAAGGGTTGTTTTCCTGGGAAGGCTACTGCAGGCTTTACATCAAAGTTTTATCTTTCTAGATGGCCTTGCCATTGTCTGTTTTTATATTCAGTCTTTTAAGTGATTTGAAAAAAAAATGCAAAATTTCCATATCTGTGGGGGAAAATGAGAATAAACAAAGTTGAGATGAACACTAACTTTGGAAAAATAAGTACAAACTATATGGAAAAATGTATTAACGCATGTTAATATACTTATACAAAGAGCTCTAACAAATTATGAAGAAATTGTTCAACATCTCAATAGAAAAAATAATGTGGGTAATAACAGGTAATTCACAAAGGAAATACGTTTAACTTCAAAGAAATGCAAAAAAAAGAGATTTAATTTTTAGCCTATTACATTGACAAATATTAAAATGACTGACAAAATTGAGTGACAGCATGGATTGGAATAAACAGACATTCTGATACACTGCTAATGGTAGTCTAAATTGGTCCAACTTTCCTGAAAGGCAATTTGGCAACTGCATTAAATGTCTTAAACATATGCCTTCCCTTTGGGCCAGCAGTGCTCTTCTAGGAATTCATTCTAAGAAATGAGACAAATGCACAAATTTGAAAGGAAAAGGAGGAATTCAAAACAACCTATGATTCTAAAGTAATGAATTCATTAAATAAATTATGATACATTACATGTAGTCCTTTAAAAAAGGTGAGGAAGAAATACATTAAGTAATGTGAAAAGTTCTATAATAGTTGCTAAATTAGCATAATCTATTTGAGAAAACAATCTGGAAGAAGAGCCAGTAGTTATTGTCTTTTTTTTAAAGATTTTATTTATTTATTTGGCAGACAGAGGTCACAAGCAGGCAGAGAGGCAGGCAAAGAGAGAGGAAGGGAAGCAGGCCCCCTGCTGAGCAGAGAGCCTGATCCGGGGCTGGATCCCAGGAACCTGGGATCATGACCTGAGCCGAAGGCAGAGGCTTTAACCCCCTGAGCCACCCAGGTGCCCCTAGTTGTTGTTTTTGAATAGTCATTTTCTATTTATTTCTATTTCTATTCTATTATATAGGTTTTGAGAGTGTTTTCATATTATTATTTTTATCACCGATTTCTAACTTTCAACAATGAATCAGTCAAAAATGAGTGTTGCTCAGGAATAGCATTAGTGCTGTTAGTATACAGAACTAAAAAAAAAAAAAAAAAAAGCAAGTACAGTTTATAATCCCTTTACCTGAAAAATACCTATTGACATTTTAAAAAACTAATCCATGTACATTTTTGGAATATTCAACTAATTGCTCAAAAAGTTTGTAATGAGAATCAGGGCTTTCCTCTCTGTTCCCCTGTCCCTCTTCCCCAAATTGTTATTTTTAACAAAGTTTTTATGTATTGTTTGATCACATTTTTCTGGAGGGGGAAACATCCGTACACCAAAAAAACAAGAGAAAAATTAACTAATGATTCTATCCTGGTGTTAGTTGGCTCAGGCAATAAATCCCACCTCTATCTCCCTTTAGCTCTTATCTGAATTCCCAAGTTTCCAACTCATTGGCTTTGTATGAAGATGACCTAAATTATATCTTATAATCTATTTTAGAATATATAGCTTTTTATAAATCTTTGAGTTGAAATACCCATCTTTCCTTCCACTCAAATTAAAGGTGCATTTAAAAAGGCTCAGCATTTCCTATATACTGACCGTATGTTCATTTTGTTGTAGTCCCAATGCACAGTTGCATCGTTCCACAGATTATCCATGATGCTAAAAATTCTTTCCACACTTGCATTTGACATAGGAATTGAAATAGAAAACTGAACCCATTTAAACAAATTTAGAGCTGCAGTTTCAGTGCTAAAAACAAGTTTTGATTTTTTTAGTGTTGTTTCTTCAAGAGAAATGATCATCTCATGTCCAAAGCACAGACGTTCTCATAAAGAAAATTTGGAGTGGGCTTTTATTTTCATGATGAAAACATTCAGATGTGAATTACTTCATCAAAAGGAGGAGATGGCTCATGATCAGGCAAACACAAAGCACCCGGAGCAGTACATGGTAGAGTTTCAAAAGGAAATTACTTCTCTCTATATGTGAGAGCTCTTGTATTTATATTTAATTCTTCACAGATAAACTTATTGACTACACAAACTGATAAATAGTTACTTTGCCATGTGTATAAATCTCCTGCTGAAAAACTTAATATTGATTTTTTTTCACCAGGAATTTTGGAGCTAAATTAAAGAAAATAAATTTGACTGATAGAAGATTTTGTTTAATTAAATTCCCAAATACTGGGGCACCTGGGTGGGTCAGTGGGTTAAAGCCTCTGCCTTCGGCTCTGGTCATGATCCCAGGGTCCTGGGATAGAGCCCGACATCGGGCTCTCTGCTCATCAGGGAACCTGCTTCCTCCTGTCTCTCTCTCTGCCTGCCTCTCTGCCTACTTGTGATCTCTATCTGTCAAATAAATAAATAAAATCTTTAACAAAAATAAATAAAATTCCCAAATACTGTTTACCTTAAAAGAGAGTTGAAAAACAAATAATACATTATATGTAAATAAATAATTTTTTTTTTTAAAAAGAGGGTTGCAAATGTCAGAGCTAAACAAGGATCCAAGAACTGCACGATTTTATGAGAAAAATTCTGTATTCTCACTACACAGTTGCATATGGCCTCAGGCCATGTATTCAGACTGAGAGGTATGGCCTCCTATGCTGCATTATAAAGAGGCACCATTTCATTGATGAAATGCTCAGAGATTCATGGCCAATCAGTTCCATTGTACAAAGTGCTCTTGACTTTGACTAGAAAATCTGAAACTCAGCTCTACAGTACTTTGTAACTCTTGCCATATACTACCGTATCTCATTCTTGTACCCTGGGTTCTGGATACATATGCTGTCCCCTAGCTTATAAAGGACAGACATCTTGAGCAATGTACAGATAACACATCTGTATAATATATATATATATATATATATATATAATAAGTAGGACTTATTAAGGATGTTACCTTCTATTGCCAGGACTCCAGTTTCATTGGGAATAACTTCTGCCAGGACTTTTTTGGCCTCCAATATGTCACCCCTATAATTGTTCCTAGTTCCTAGTTCTGATGGTCTGAAGTAGATCTGGGGTACTGACTATGGAAATCAGCCCACAATCTCATGAATATCCAGAAGGTACTCCATCCGCCACTCTTTACTCAATGGACTACTAAGTCATCATGGTTTGGCACCAGCTTATGAATTGATTTGGCAGCACTGCATAAGTCTTTTGCAATTCCTATGTTCATTCTATTATTTTTTTTTGATGGGGTAGCTATTTATTCAAAGCTAGAAGACTACTTCTCCTATACTTCCTTCTAATGAAACATCTCTCCATAATTTAGGTCAGTTATAATCTTTCACTGTCTTCTTGAGAATTGGCCCTTTCAAAATAATCATGGCTGCTTTTGCCACTATAAGAGCTGAGTTGCACAGCTGAACAATCCAGGGGACATCATTTGCATGGTAATCTGAGTGTCACCCCTCAGGTTGAGCTATGTGGTTCTCTCACTGAACACTAAGGAGTGCCACATCTAAGCAAGACATAAATGGTCAGAGAAGGTATCCCAGAGGTAATGTAAAAGGATACTTCTGACAAGTCACAGTTCCATTTAGATGTCAGTCATTTCCCTATCTGTGGAATTTATCACACCATGGTATAATTGGTTATTTTATTTCTTTGTCTCCTCAGTTACATCATGAGCTTCATGAAGGTAGAGATTACTCACATTCTATCATCAAGTGGAGAGCAAAGCACCTGGCACATTTTAAGACTGTTGAAAGAATAGACTCAAAGACATTCAATGGTATGCCAAATATCAAGAAAAGGAGGTAAATCTGTGGGTGAGTGAGACTCAAATGGTAGGTGTCATGTAATTCTTGCCCCAGCAAAAGTCATATGCTTATGTCAGTATCTATAGGTCTGTATCTTAGAATTGCTAAAGATGAAAAAGGCCATCAAACTTTGAGGTTTCAAGTCCAGTTTCAAAGTCTGGAAGTTTCAAGTCCAAAGTTTCAAGTCCAGCCATCCCCTCTTGTGCAGTCACCACATTTTCCATAGCTCTTTAAGATACTTATCACCTTAAGGCTGCCATTCCATCTTTTAGTAGAATAATACACAATGAAAATCATGATGCACACTAGTAACGCCATGACTAGCATTAGTACTTAGAGCTGCTGTATAGGTATATGGCAAAGGATAGGGCACATGAACTTGATTTTCACATAGAAATGCACCTAGGACTGAAGAAAACTTTGCTGGGGAAATCTAAAAAAATCTAGAAGATTTCCCAAGAAGTATGCCCAAAGAAGTACGAATATACTCTAAGAAACGAGAAGGAGGAGGCAATAATATGCATATATTAGTAAAACCCAACTTAGACAAAGCAAAAATTTATATTCAAGCTGTACTATTAAGTCTTCAGGACCAATTTCACCTGCAACTTTAAGAATAATGAAAGAACAATATGCAATGACAATAGCTGCATATGAGCTTCAGAAATTAACCTAGATTTTGACCATTCAAATCTTTTTCTCCTTGGTCCCTGTTTTGTTTTGTTTTGTTTAATAGTGGGAATCAGACAACCAGCCCTCAATTATCAGATCACCAATAATTTGTCTGTTTTCAGTAGACATCTACCAGGATATAAATACCACAAGTACAGGTACTATGCTTATTAATTTGTTCATTCTATTATTCATTAATGCAAATCTATATTGTTTAATTTCCATATTTCAAGCATTATAGCAGATTTAAGTATCCATTGATATGCTAAATGGGCATAGTTCCCACCCACATAGAACTTATGGCCCAGTAACCCAGTTCAGAATACAGATATTGAATACATAACTATGCAGCTACAAATTTCAGGTGCTACAAAGAAAAATAATGTGGTGTCATAGATAACAGTATGGCTAGATTTCTATATTCAACAAAATGTCAGTTCAAAAAAGGTGAAGTGAAGACATGTTTACTAAAATAAATATGGGAAAAATTAATCACCAAAAAACTGTCAGGTATTGAAAACTCTAGAAAATAATCTTCAGGTCCAAGGAACGTGATCTCTAATTGAAGTGAGCATCAAAGAAAATGGTGGATGAGTGGGCAATATAAATATGAACACTGAGTCTATAAATCGAAAGTAATAACATTTGTTGTAGTAAACACATAAACAGAAAACTGACTTCAAAATTTCAGATTAAAAAAAATCATAGAACCATAACTTATCAGTTGGAATGAGTGGTATTAATGGGGTAAAAGTTCTAGTGTCCTAATATTTTCAAAGAAAAGAGTAAAACAATTGAATAACTACAAACTTTAATAAGTTAAATATGAATGTTATTTCTAATATTACCAGAGGAGCAGAAACAAAGGGTCTAAATTTTATACTAATAATGGGTGAAAACATTATTTAAAATATTCAGTAATAAAATAACAAAGTATAAAACAGAGACCACAAAGTATAAAATAATATGGTAGAAATAAATCCACAAATATTAGTAGTTAGGCTGAGTACAAATGGACTAAATGCTCTAGTTTAACAAAAAAGATAACCTGGGAACAAAAAGTCTATACTGTTTTTGAGGAATACATCTAAAATAAACATGGCTATGGAAAATGTTAAAAGCAATTGGATGGAAAAAGACATGCTATTAAATCCTAATAAAAAGAAAAATTGACTTAACTATATTAATAACCAACAAAAGTAGATTTCAGGCAAATACAGTTAGCAGAATTAAAAAGAATTACATCAGAGCTCAGTAAAGCAGAGGCAGCGGGAAGGGGACACAGAGATGGTGGGACTGTTCCACAGCAGGCATGGACCGTGGAGCAGCTGCACAGCAAGCAGCTACCCAAGAAGGACATTATCAAGTTTCTACAGGACCACAGTTCAGCTTCATTTCTTGCAGAACATAAGTTATTAGAAACATTAAAAATATGGCCAAGACAGCTAACAAGGACCATTTGGTTACGGCCTACAACCATCTTTTTGAAAGGAAGCATTTCAAGGGTACTGAAAGTATAAGTAATGTGTCTGATAGATGAAAAATGTGGAGCGTAATGAAGATAAACCCAAAGAAACCAAGTCTGAAGAGACTCTGTATGAGAGTCCACCAAAACATATAAAACCTGTTCTTTAAAAAGGAGATAAAACCAACTTCCCCCAAAGGGAGACGTTGTTCACTGCTGGTGTACAGGAACACTACAGGATGGGACTGTATTTGATACTAATATTCAAAAGAGTTCAAAGAAGAAGAAAAATGCCAATCCTTTATGTTTTAAGGTTGGAATAGGCAAAGTTATCAGTTATCCCAAAGGATGGGATGAAGCACTCTTACCTATGAGTAAAGGAGAAAAGTCTCGACTAGAGATTGAGCCAGAATGGGCTTATGGAAAAAAGGTCAGCCTGATGCCAAAATTCCACCAAATGAAAAACTCATTTTTGAAGTGGAATTAGTGAATACTGACTGAAACAACAATGCTTCAGATGTAAAGACATCAGCAACAGTAAAACATGGCCTTAAAGAAACTTATGTAACTAACTAGAGCTGGTTACTACTGCAAGGGAAGAGTCAACAGGAAAATTCAAGAACTCAGATATTGTTTACCCAATCCCCAACTTTTAATATATATAATCCATCATAATTCTCTAAAGTTTAAAGTATTTTACTACAGCTGTGTAAAATGTTGGTTAAGGAGAAATGGCCTTCCTTTTACCTCTTAAACTAAAAGACTCAATAAAAACATATTCAGTATCTTGCAAAAAAAAAAAAAGAATTACTTCAAAATGATTAAAGATTCAATGAGCAGAATGTATAGCAATTTAAAAATTACATGCATATATTAGCAAAGTCTCAAATTATTCAAAGCAAAATTTGACAGAAATACAATGAGAATTTGATAGATCTCTAAAGTCAGAAAGTTCAACACTCTTTTCTTAGGGATAGAAAAGCATTTAAAAATATGAGGATATAAAAAAATTGAAAAACATAATTAACAAAGTTGACTCATCAACTTCAGAATGTACATTAATTTCAATCATGCACAGATCATTTATAAATATTTAACACATACCAGGCCATAAAACATGTCTAAATACAAAACCTTCTAGATAATTAAAGAGACTCTTTCCCAACACATTTCACAAGACCAACATTATCCAGATAGCAAAACTAGACCAACATGTTGCAAGACAAGAAAACTACAGAACAATATCCTTCATAAACATATGTATAAATATTTTCAACAAAATTTTAGCAGATAGTATCTAGCACTATGTAAAAAAGATAATATGGCCAATTTTGAATAATCTCAAGAATGCAAAAATGGTTTAGCATTTAAAGATCCAAGTATTCACCTTATTCACTATATGCACACACACAAACACACACAGTAACAACAATAAAACACATGTATCAATAAATATAGGGAAAAGCATTTGACAAAACCCACATCCTTTACCAATAGAAATTTCCCAGAAAACAAGGAATTGAAGAGATGTCCCTAATCTGATAAATGTCATCTATGAAAAGCTTTCAGCTATCATTGTTTTTAATGGTGAAAAGAAAATGAATGTTGTCTATTAAGATCATGAAAGTAAGGATATTCTTTCCTACCACTTCTATTTGACATTGTCCTAAAGATTCCAGTCAGCCCAGTAAGGTAAGAAAAAACTTGAATGACAACATTATTGGAAAAGAAGTAGTAAAATCATCTTCTTTTACCAAAACCAGAATGGTTTCTGTAAAATATCCTCTGGAATCTAAAATGAGTAAGCTAATATATCTAATATGTGAAGTTAACAAGGTTGTAGGATGTAAGATGAATATACAAAATCAATTGGACTTCTATGTACTAGCAATAAGTAATTGAAATAATGAAGATGCCATTTAGACTAGCATTAAAAATATTACTTAGGATGAATCTGAGAAAACTTATACAAGGCCATTAAACTGAAAAATAGATCATGATGAGAGAAATTAAAGAAGCCCTAAAAAGATGGAGATGCCATGTTCCTAGATTAGATGACACAATGTTGTTAATCTGTCACTTCTCTCTAAATTGACTTGTAGATTCAATGTAATATCAATCAAAATCCCAGGAATTTTTGGTAGGCTTATATTTGAACAGACTGATATTAACATTCATATTGAAATGTAAAGTATCCAGTGGTGCAGTCAGTTAAGCGTCTGACTCTTGTTTTCTGCTCAGGTCATAGTCTCAGATTTGTGAGATCAAGCCCTGCCTTAGACTCTGAACTCAGCGAGGAGTCTGTTGGAGTTTCTGTCTCCCTTTCCCTCTGCCCCTCCCTGTGCTGGCTCTCTCTCTCTCCCAAATAGAGAAATAAATCTTTAAAAGAAATGTAAAGTATCCAGAATGGACAAAACAACAATGAAAATAAAAGAATAAATTTGGAGGACTTTATAGTACCTTTTATTAAGAACATAAATTAACATGGGGCTCCTGGCTGGCTCAGTAGGGTAAGTATCAGCTCCAGTCTTGATTGAGGGTTGTGGGTTCAAGTTCCCGATTGGGCCTCACTCTGTGGAAATTACCACATTTTGAAAACTGGTATAACATTATATAGTAATGCTATTGTTGGGAAAGAAAACTAGTAAACTTGAAAAAACACACATATCTTGTGATTTAGTCTTTCCATTTCTAAGAGTATTCCTTATAAATCTTCATGTTTATATACAATAAGAAACAAAATGCAAGAATGTTCAAAGCAGCATTTTTCACATTTTCCAAAAACTGAAAAGAGCCCTTCAATAGTAAAATGGATGAATGAATTGCCATATCAATAAACCATAGAATGTTACACAGCAATGAAAATTAATGAACTAGTTCTATGTGCAACAATATGCCTGAAACTTATAATCTTAATAGTGAATGGAAAAGAGCAAGTTATAGAAAATATATGCAGCATAATTGCATTTATGTAGTATTCCAAACAGGCAAAACTCAAGTATTTTTCTTGGGGATGCATACACAAGAACTAAAACTAAAGAAAAACAAGGAATTGCTCATAATCAGTGTCAAGGTAATGATTACCCTAAAGGAAAGGGAATGGTGGGAGGAGCCACATGTGGGAGTTCTGGAATATTGCTATTATTCTTTCATCTGACATATGTAATATTTTCATGAGTGTTGCTTGTAGCTGTTTATTAAACTAAAAACACACTCTTACACATTTTACTAGATGCATTCATTTATTCTATTTTATAACATAAGAGTTTAAAAAACAAAAACCACAAGTCTCTGTAAAACTTAAGGAGAGATATTTGGGTTTCTTTCCTGGCTTGGGCCAGACCTTATGATTTTAAAGCCCAAGTATTAGTCTCTTATGAGGTGTCATAGGGCCTACCAGCCAAAGGGTTGGTTTGGGGGATGGCATATGCATTTTTTTTATTTTTTTAAAGATTTTATTTATTCATTTGACAAAGATCACAAGTAGGCAGAGAGGCAGACAGAGAGAGAGGAGGAAGCAGGCTCCCCACTGAGCAGAGAGCCCAATGCGGAACTCGATTCCAGGACCCTGAGATCATGACCTGAGCCGAAGGCAGAGGCTTAACCCACTGAGCCACCCAGGTGCCCGGCATATGCATTTTTAAACTTATTCCAGCACTACTCCTATGTCAAAACTTGGCTCTCCAAAACTCTCTATTCCTGCTTCCTACATTCACCTATACCTACAGGCTAAAAACTCAGGTCTCTAGACTGTGGCTCACAAGTGTTAAGAGAAAATGTAGTGCTACTTGGAGCTGGAGGTAAAGAGTCCTAACTGGAGTGTAACCAGTCATGATGGAACACTTCACCTACTCAGTGGAGCCTGCAGATTGTCCCTTCATGCGAACTGACAGCACCTCAGAAAGCTAGATTGGTTCAGCAGTGAAGCAAGGAAAACTGTGTCCAAGTGAAAATAATCTGATACACAAAAATCCTCTAAATCGTTATAATGGTAGAGAAATGTTATGGTTGGTGCAAAAGTAAGTCATTACTGGAGGCAAATGACTGAACTAAAGAAATTTGATTTCCCCTGGATTTTAACTTCATGGGTGGCTGCCTACAAGAAAACTCAATATATCTCTAAGACTTCAGCCTCTTTGCCAATTTGACTAAAATCAGCCTATAAAAAACAAATTATTTCATTCCACAAGAAAGTAGGAAAATATTGGAAGCATCTATTTTCAATAAAAATTCAAAATTCTTTGAAGGCTATGGTTTCTTTGTCAAATTAGTTAGTAGAATCATAAATATTTCAATTTCTTATGCATACAAAGGGGAACATCCCCAGGTGAAAGAGGTCAGGGTGAGATAAAGCTTACAAAGTAAATATCCAGGAGAATTATGTCTGGTCACTTTGCTTGATTAATGTCCACAATAGCCAAACTATGGAAAGAGCCAAGATGTCCATCAACAAAGGAATGGATAAAGAAGATGTGGTATATACACACAATGAAATATTACTCAGCCACCAGAAAGGGTCCATTTACATTGACATGAATGGAACTGGAGGGTATTATGTGGAACAAAATAAGTCAGTCAGAGAAAGACAATTATCATATGGCTTCACTCATATGTGGAATATAAGAAACAGTGCAGAGGATCATATGGGAAGGGAGAGAAAACTAAATGGGAAGAAATCAGAGAGGGAGACAAACCATGAGAGACTCTTAACTATGGGAAAGAAACTGAAGGTTGCTGGAGAGGAGTTAACTGGGGGATGAGGTAACTGAGTGATGGGCATGTGATATGATGAACACTGGGTGTTATATGCAACTGATGAATTGTTGAACTCTACATCTGAAACTAATGATGTACTATATGTTGGCTAATGGTATTTAAAGAAAAAAAAGTGCTAGCTTCTGCAATTAGAAAAAGTGACATAAAGAGAAAAACCAAAGGAAGATTCCAGTACCCATTCTGGTTTTAATTTCCATTCTGGGCTGGCAAAGTGATGAATTTGTTGGATCTAGGGGAAATGTTACTGTCTAGAAAGGGTCATGGATCATCGGTGTCTCTGTTGGTGCGCCCTGGCTCAACATTCTAAAGGCAGAGTCAGGATATTAGGGGAGATCTAGATATGACTCCCTGAGCATTCTTCCAATGGGAAAGCTGTCCACAATTACAGATTGGAAGTGAAATGTGGGGAGAACGGCTCAATTAAAGAGGAAACTGCTTGTCATCCTGGACCATGCCTTTCTTTCATTCATCTGTCTCCTAACCAAATGTACACTTCCTAATACAGTGTTCCTGTGAATCATTCACTCAACAATTATCAATTTGCTGACAAATAGGCAACTTGCTTATTGTGGGAGAAAGCAACAGTATGGGATATAAGTACTTCTTTCTGTAGTCATGACATCAGTCTACTCTATATAGATCCGAGAACCTAGCACTTCCATTTCAAACCCCCCAAAATATCTTGCTTACATTAAGATTTACCTTAATCTAGGAAGGTGACCATGAAAAATTATTAGCATGATGCTTCAGTACCTTATAAATAATGAATGTTTTTCACATCTTTCTATAACCACTTGGCCCAGGTTTAAGAGAAGCAAGAAGAAAAATAGCCCATGGGGGTAAATCTGTTGTAGTACCTTAATTACATCCCAACTCAACTGACTTGAATAAAAAGGCCCTTTACTGACTTATCTAACTGCAATCCCAAGAACAGGATGGGCTTGAGGATGACCATCAGCTTGTGGCTCTAGCTGTTTCTGTGCAATTTTCCTGGCTGTGTCCCCTCCTAAGTAATCATTACATCTTTGTGCTGCTCCTTTCATGGAGAAAAATGCATGTAGTCATTCCTGGCTTCACATCCATTTGCCACAAGAAGGAAGGATGAAAGAGGAAGAAAGAAAATATTCCTATCAAAGACTTCTAAGCAAGTGTCCCAAGATCATCCTGATTGGGTTGTTTATATATTACTTGTTCATCTCTGGACCACTGATTGTGGGTGGAGGAATGAAGTGGATTAATTAACACAAGCCAAGAAGGCTCAGCCTTGAAGCCAGGCAGAGCCCATTTTCCTCACAATTTCCTAAATGAGTAAGAGTTGAAGCCTGACCCAAAAGTTAGGTGTCTAGGAAAGAGAAACATTATTCTGGGAAGGCAACTGTAAAGAGAAAGAGAGAGACTAAGAAAGAAAGAAAAATAGCAATTGTTCTTTAGTTTGGCTGCACATTAGAACCGTCGGGGGCATTTGCAAATCCTCGTGCCCAGCTCAAAACACTGGGCCAAATAAGTCAGAATCTCTGGAGGGAGAAGGCAGGAGTACTTAAACCTTCACAGTTGATTCCAGTGTGACTGCCATGAGACCATTGCATTGAATGGGAAGAGTTTATTACAGGAAGACAGAACTAATATCTGTCAGCTTCTCTCCTCACGTGGGGATTTTGAAGAGAGATGAGTTGGTTTTATTCCCCCAGCTCTGGCAGCTTAAAGCCACCTGAGCTGACAGTTGTATTTCCCCTTACAAAGGGCTTACGCATAGTGGAATTATACTTTTCCAGCCTCACAATGAACAACACAAAGGTTACAACAGTGGCTAAATCCCATGTGGGAAGCACAGAGAAGGCCATTGTTAGCACTGCTTTTCCAGAGTGACAGAAAATAGAGGGGGATTACCGATGGGTTTAAAATACCGTTTCCTTCCCGCCACCATTAGTGGTGTTTGTAGAGTGTGCAACCCTGCCCCCCTGAGCCCAGCACAGTCACCTGGGGCATGGCTTTGTTTTGTTTTGTCCTCTGGTTCTCATCACTGTCCTTTCATCCATTCACTATTCATTTTCTCACTCTGTTTTTACTTTGTTCTGGATCCTATGGCTCCCCTCTGGAGAGTTTACCAGAGCAATCAGGCTGAATTACAAGAGAGAAACCAAAACCCCCTTCAGACTTTCCTGTTTTTCTTTTTTCTTTTTTGGGGGTGGGAGCAGTCTTTAGAAGAATAAAAATTTTCTTTCTTGTTTGACTTCTAAAACTGCTTGGGCTTCTTGTTGGAAAGTCTTACCTTCTTTTTCAGTTTGTTTTTAAAGAAAGATTACAACAAACAAAATTTCATGACAGAGGACACAATTTTACAGAATGCAAGAGTCACTCAGATAGTAATTCTTCAAAGGCCCATGCTGGGACACATTGTGATGAAATTATCAGAGCACCAAGAAAAGAGAAGACCCTCAAAGCTTCCAGAGAGGTAACGATAGTGAGTCTCAAGCAAAAGATAGGGAATTGTTGTGGCGGTGGACTTCTCCATAGCAACTTTGCTAGCAGGAAGATAATGGTCTTCCAAATACTGGAGTAAATATTTCTCAAAAGAATCAGTAAGTGTGAGGTGTATTGTAAGCAGGTTTGGAAACAAGAACATAGAAAAAGTCAAATGATTAGAAAGCAAGAAGAGCACATCTCGTAGAGCCACCTTAATGGGTGAGGGAACCAGATCCCGGAGCGCCAGCAATTTTCAAAAGGAGTTTAAGGGTCTTTAATCTAGTGCTTCACCATCAACCGAAATCAGCTGCTTCCTACATTTTGCTATATTCTCTCTCCTCTTCTGATTATCAGACTTCCTTTTCACTCCTTCCTTTATACCTGTTGGTTTTTCAATTTCTTTTTCTTATATAAGTTGCTGGTCTTTTAAACATGCATTGGTTCAAGTTTTTGAGAGACAAAACTTGATTCCTTCTGCTTCTCTTTTCATGACAAGGCACATTATAGGTTGTTGTGGATTCATCGGGTTCTCATCCCTAATTATCAACTGAAGAAGATGGGAGGATATAATACATTTAAAACTGTGACAAATTTGTCTTGCGTGGCAAGGGGCATGAACAAGATATTTTTACTTTAAGCAGTGGTCCTTTAACAGTATCTCCTGAGAGCTTATTAGACATGCAAATCTGGAGGGCTTCACCCCAGGTCTACTCACTCAGAAACGCTGAGGGTGAATGTCAGTCATCTGTGTTTTGGTAAGCGCTATGAGTGATTCTGATACACACTAGCATTTGAAAACCAGAGCCTTAGCAGGGGCTATCACAATATTATTGAATATTTCATTTACATAATCTCTCTGTCTCTAAAGTTTTTACTGGTAAGAGGCAACATTACTTCCCTTTTATTTTTTTTCTGAAAATGTAATGGAATTTTGTATATTATCTTTTCTTAGCTATGGGTTGTGCATGGATGGAAAGCAGGGCTATAGTTAGATGAATGCACATTCTCCAACGAGACAACACTAATACACACAAAACTTCCAGCATGTTATACAAATGCTATATGTAGCAATAAAAGTTTCCTTGCATGTTTCCAGCCATGAGAACCTCATTCCATTTGGTTTAATTTGACCAGCTCTCCCAGTCAAATATCCATACTCTTCCCACTAGAGTAAGACAGAATGAATTTAGATTTGACTCTCACTGAGAATCTAGTATATGCCTCATTATCTCTTTTAGATCTCCCAATTACTCTTTGTATTAGGCATTTTTACATCCGTTCTGTGTGTAAGTCCTTGGAACATTTGTAGACACCCTTATGTATTTCTTTCCAAGCAAAACAACCCTAGTTCTGTCAGTTGCTTCTTATATGATACAGTTTTAAAGCCTTTCAAAATTCTCTTGCTTTCCCTAGATGCACAGTTCCTCATATTTCAATATTTAAATAGTACACATGTAAGCAATGGTCTGACACATGTGGCATATTACCTCCTTTATCCTGGACAGAGTATTCCTATTAGAGAAATCTAAAATTATCCTCAATTCCCAACCATATAACTGCGGTTCATATAAACTGATGTCATCACAGGTCTCCCCTGACATGATTTTTTTTTTAACTGAAGTGTATTTTACATCTGTTCCTATTAAATATCATTTTAGTAGTTTTAGTCATCATTCCAATCTGTCATGATTTCTTTGAACTTTGATTCTATCTTCCTTTCTTTTTATTAGCTATTCCTCCCATATGTCTATCATCTGCAAAGCTTGTAATCGTGCTTTTATGTCTTTGTTCAAGTTGTTGATAAAAATGTTGAGTAGAACAGATTCCCATAATAATGCACATAATACTAATATTTTATATTTGCATGGTGCTAAAGCATTCACAAAGCATATTCATATACATAATCTCATTTGATACTATAATCCTGGGTGTTAGGAAGTGCAACCTTATTTGCTTTTCCTCTCATTATGGATAAAGAAATGATGCTAAGAGAACATGAGTCATACCACTACAGGTAGAGTTAGTAGTATAACTTAGATGTTTTAAGGGGGTTTTGCTTAAGAAGGCAGCAGGAACCCAAACGTGAAGGAAAGGCTTGTGGGGTCAGGGGCAACTAGCAGTCAAAATGAAGGCGAAGATGCTGAGCCAGAACCCGGACAACTATGTCTGAGAAATCAAGCTGGACTTACAAAGAATTCCAAGAAACTCTGATACTACTTACATTTTTTTTGAGGTCCCACAAGAATACTTAAGAGCTTTAAATGCACCAAACTGGAATGTGTATTTGCGATACCATTGTTTGCTTTCCTGGATGGTCACCGAGATGGAGTCAGTTGCTTGGCAGAGCATCCAAAGACCATGGCTGCTGCCACTTTGTGTGCTATCACACAAAGAGAATGCAGTTTGGAACTTGACTAAATGAAAATGTATCTGTAGGGCGCCTGGGTGGCTCAGTGGGTTAAGCCCCTGCCTTCGGCTTGGGTCATGATCTCAGGGTCCTGGGATCGAGGCCCGCATTGGGCTTTCTGCTTGGTGGGAGCCTGCTTCCCCCTCCCCCTCTGCCTGCCTCTCTGCCTACTTGTGATCTCTCTTTCTGTGTCAAATAAATAAATAAAATCTTAAAAAAAAAACAAAGAAAATGTATCTGTATAATGCAAGCACATGAGGGTTTTGTACAAAGAATATGTACTTACTTTTGTGGGACTTCTTTTTCTACTATAGGTGATGACAAAACTGTGAAGCAGTGGGAAATGGATGGACCAGGCAATGAGGGAAGAGGAGAAACCATTGCATACCACATTAGGAAAGACAGTGTGTGTGGGAATTGATCATCACTGGAAAGAAACTGTTTTTGCTTCATGTGGACAGCAAGTAAACATTTGGGTTAACAAAGAACAAGTCCTATATGTCCAATGACCTGGGGATTCGACAGTATAACTAGTATTAAAGTTAAACCAATTGAGATGTTTATCTTAGAAAGTTGTGCTTCTAACAGGAATATAGAACTATATGACATGAGGCATGCTAGTCCTCTGAAAAAGGTCATCTTCGATATGAGAACAAATATAATTTATTGGAGCTCTATGGAAGCTTTCATTTTTACTGCTGCAAATGATTAGAATGGTATAGTTTTGATACGCATGTACTGGACATTCCCCTAATGGTACATATGGATCATGCATCTGTGGGGCTTGATATGGATTAATTTCCCACTGGGAAAGAGTTATGTCTGCTAGTTTTGATAAATCTATTTGAATCTTTTCTGTGGACAAAAGTAGAAGCAGGGAAGTCTATCACACAAAGAGAATGCAACATGTTATCTATGTAAAATGGACTTCTGACAGCAAATATATTATATGTGGGTCTGATGAAAGAACATTTGTCTATGTAAAGCTAATGCTTCTGAAAAATTGGGTATGCTTCCATCGTGAGAAAAAACAGCCAAAGATTATAACCAGAAGTTGAAAAAGACATTTCAATATCATTTGCATATAAAACACATTGCTTATCATTGACATCTACCAAAATCTGTCTATAGCCAGATTCAGGAACAGTGCATCATGAAAGAAGCTCATCAGTGAAAGGAAGTGAATGGTCTCAAACATAGCAGGATTTGTGTCGATCGTGTCAGAGAAAAAGAAACACATAGTGGTAGTTGTGAAATAACCCTTGATACTCCTACCAATCCTGATATATAATTGTTTGTTGCATTTTTATTTTTCTAAAGATTTTATTTATTTATTTGACAGAGAGAGACACAGCGAGAAAGGGAACACAAGCAGAGGGAGCGGGAGAGGGAGAAACAGGCTTCCTGCAGAGCAGGGAGCCCGATTTCGGGCTCGATCCCAGAACCCTGGGATCATGACCTGAGCTGAAGGCAGAGGCTTAACAACGGAGCCACTGAAGCTCCCGTTTGTTGCATTTTTAAAATTTATTTATTTATTTACTTAAGAGAGAGAAAGATCGAGAAGGAAGGGGGAAGGAGCAAAGGTAGAAGGATAAGAGGACTCTATATTGAGTGCAGAGCATAATGAGGGGCTTGATCCCACAACTCTGAGATCATGACCTAAGCCAAAATCAAGAGTTAGAGGAAGCTTAACCAACTGAGCCACCCAGGTACCCCTATTTGTTACATTTTGATTCACAAACTCTGCAAATAAAAGTACTGGCTTTTCTGAGCCACTAAGGGTAATGGAGAAAGATGGACATGAGGGATAAAGGGCATTCCAGGCCAAAATAGTAATTATACAATGAACAGAGGTATGAGTATGGGGGGAGTGTTGGAAGATGATGGAGAATTAGACAGAGACACACAACTTAGAAATGTTTTCTTTTACTGATGGTATCGCCCTACTCATAATGTTAATTAACCATGTCCTGATGAAAATCTTAAATATCTTTAATTTTTTTAAGAGGAAACATCATCAAAACTTCAATTATTTCCCTTTGACTTTTTTGCATTTAATTTCTCTGGGTTTCAGATTTAAGAAACTAAGATGGTAAATTAAGAAAAAAAAGGAAAGTTGTGTCTTGATTGAGTTACCTAACTTTATTTGCATAGCTATGTACATTTTAAAATAGAGCACAACATCAAAACAAACAATAATATCCCTACCATGTTATGCAGGGGTATGATTACAAAATTTAAAACTCAATTTTATTGTGCATACATGAAGACTGGTTTTTGATTGCTCAGGTTTTTTTTTCCCCAAACTCATAACAATTTCATTCTTCATCTTAAAGTTCTAAGGTTCAACTATATTTGAATTATCCATAAAAGAAATCATAAGTATTTTCTCTGTAGGAAAATATCCCCCCATACTTCATAATCTGAAAATGACTAAAGCAATTTGTACACTAAAAATGGGGGGGGGGAACCTCTTTGTTCTCAGACAAGGGCAAGAGAGCTTGAGAATCAAAGAATAATTTCTTGAAAGAAAAGGTTAAACAGGTCAAAAAAGAAGGTGATAGTGGATGTTGTTTTGAAATGCTAACAATAGCATCCCTTCCTACTTGCCTCCGGTTACATGGTCTGAAATAAAGGGGTCAGAGGCTAGCATCCCAGGATCTCTCTGCAGACCCTCTTTAAGAGCCATAAAGACCCAGTGTTCTCCATCGACTTGCTTCTACTTTAGAGTGAGAGAAACACACACGATGAAAGGAAGGTTAAAATCTAAGGCAGACAACAAGGAAGCAGCTGAAAGGGCTTGTTCACCCTGCAGTGTAATGAAAGATGTTGGTTCTGAGGTGGAACTTAATACTTTTTCAGAGACTTCTGGTTGCCTAGAAGTTTGCAATCAAAGAGGAGTCAGAGTCTGATGTGGTTGTAAGGGAGTGGTGCCCATGTTGCATCACTCCCCCATGATAGAAGGGCCACACCAGGCACATGTATTGAATTGGGAACCTCTGGGAAGTTCCCCAACAGAAGGCTTCCAGTTGTGTTCTGCCGAAGTAGTCAACTCCAAAGGGACCTGGCATTCCTACTATAAACAGAACATGACTGAGACTTGTGGCCTTTTCCTGCCACTTCTGTTCTTTGCCAGACAGCTCTGGCAAGCCCAGTCTGTGTACACAGAGCGTTTTACCATGTTGTGAGGAAACCTCAAAGTCTGTCTATGAAATGGGTTTGTTTAGAGATCTGTGGACCTCCTAATCATACTATATGAGACAGTCTTATCTAGAAAATGAGCCCACATTTAAATGGGACCTCAGTTAGGTATGAATAATGGTATAGATATTGAAAACCACTAACACATTTTAAAATAGGAGTGTGTGGAACAAAAATGTAGTGTTAAGAAGATAAGGACACACTCAACGTTAGATACCATGCACTGAAATATTAATAGACTTAAAGTTAAGATGATAATATGTGTCATACACCAAAGCTGAAAATACAGACAGACAAGAACCTGGTAAAGAAGAATCAGAGTTTACACGGTCACTGGTTGACTTATTGCTAGTAAACTGACTGAACCTAATTAAAATGGAGTAGCTTTCTTTAAGTGAGAAATTTCTGTTTCATCACCCTTTGCTTGTGTTTTGAATTGAGACCCTGACATTTACTGTAGATAAGGTCACAGTGTTGAGCAAAACTGAATAGTGACTCTATATCCATCAGGGACCTCTGTGCAAGAGTAAGAATGGTGAAACACCAAAGGGACGGCAAAACACATCCTTTACCTAGATCCCCCTTTTGGTAACATTTTGCTGCTTTTGCTTTATCTCTGAAGATATTTTGAGTAGAAGAAAATTCAGATGATACTGGTTGCTTGAATGACTTTCCTGAAAATCTAAAAGAGATACTGTTCTACCCATTCCCATTTCTTTACTTCCTTATTTGATCTTTGCTGCACTGGCAGGCTCTTTCCTCTCTGACTATCTAATGGAAACTGCTCTCCCAGGACCCCTCAACATCCCCCCTTTATCTGAGGTTATTTCCTGAATTTGTCACCCTCTTTACAGGCCCAGCGCATCATTATTGAGTTCTCTGCAATTTGAGTCCTGCTTCCACATTTTCTCGTCTTTAGAGCCTTATTCTTTTCCTTCTGTCTCCATATGCTTGCTCAATTTTCACCCCCAGCCCCCACAAACCTCTCTCTACCCACTGCCCCTCCCATCTGGAAGCAGGCCTCTCCCAGTTCCATTAGTATTAAAAACTATCCTTACTCAGTCCACACTTCTGACCTGTACTGCATCATGCTCTCTCCTACTGGAAGTGCACATTTGCATTTTATCACATCCACCCTGGCCCAGATGGGATCGCCCTTCAATCCCCAGTATTTTTAGAGAAAGGGAGGGTTTAATTACAATTTTTAATCTGATATTCACGGCTTTTCAGCTGAAAATTTGGCTCTCTGTTGTCAAGGAGGAAAAGTATTGTTCAGGATTCTAGAAGCCTAGAGCCTCCACTTTTCCTTCTCTGTGTTGAAATGTTAGGTGGAGTGTGAATTTTGATGAACATGGCTGAAAGGAAGTAATGGGTCAAGAAAAGAGGGAACCAGATGCAGTTTGGGTTAGACTCTATCAAATGCTCCTAGCTTCTTTACCACTTAAAATTCTTGGAGGACAATTGTTGGTCTCAGAGTACAAATAACTTTCTTTGCCGGGACATATTCAAGGGGTTACTTTTTTCCTTTCATCCTAGATACTTAAGTGATGCACTGAGAATGTGAAACGTTGTGATATGCCAATTGAGCTGTTGTCTATTCATATCCTTGAATAGCTCTTTAAATTTAGGTACTGCTGGCCATCAGTTTGCTTGCCTGCAAAATGAGGACATTGGATTTGAGTATTTCAAATGTCTAATTCATTCATAAATGTGTGCATAACAATTCTGAAGCATGTTGAAGGGTAGAGTTAGGAACTCTTTCCTTGGAAGAGTAAAGTGTCAAAATGAGACAAGGAGGATTTAACCCTCCTTGTTTCTACCTGGAATTATCCTACTGTAACAAAGAGAAGGCAAGTTATTATTTAACATCCACAATGACTATAGGTACATCTGCCTTCCTAATGAAATGGGGTAAAATTATTTCTATATACTATTTCTTTCCTCTCATGAAGATTGGTTGAGATGATAGAAAGTAAGGAAATCTCAAAGTTTCTTTCCGGTCATTTGTGTTCTTTGAGGGGAAGCCTGGAAAAATCTGTTGCTTGGCACTATCCCCTAGTGAATTTTTGGGTATGCAAATAGCAGGGTCTGAGCTGGATAGGCTGCTGTCCATAATACAGTGAAGGAAGGTGTCCTTTCTGGGAGGCTACAGGAAAAATCCCCAAAACACAGTGAAGCACGGAATTCTTAGACAGCCAGGCAGTAGACTGAAGCGGACACCTGTCACGTCAACACTTAAGAAAAGTCTGCTTCATGCAAATGCCTTATGTGAGAAGGTTTGAATAAAAACAAAACAAAACAAAACAAAAAACAGCTAGAGGAAGTGAGATCTGAATAAGATCATAGTTCACTGGAAGATAGGACTCAAAACTAGAAGGGATTATTTGCAAACATTTTGGAATAAAGGCACATAAAGAACATGTCTTATTTACCTATTTGTCTATGGTTTATAAAGAAAATTACCATCCATGGGGCACACCTTTCCCATACCTTATGTTCTTGTGCCTAAAAGTTGTAGGAAGCCCCACATATGTGAACATGTTTGCCTTTTAAATGAGGCATAATCAACTGCGAAAGGTTCATGCTCCAGTTTGAAAACTATGAGGACTAATTTGGTATAATCCATATAATACAACATATTACAAAGGGAGACATTTAAATATCATAACTTTTATCTGTAATGTAGACTTAATCCCATTTTATTGTATTACTTTTTCCCAGCTGTAATGTTGACATCACGGTAAATGTTCTAATCTATCAACATACCCTCAAACATTTTTCATTCCTTTAGAAACTTGGGAGCTGTTGTGGGTGATAATCAATACTAGATGGGACTGTTGAATTACTTGATATCATAGCTTTTGAAAAAAATACTAAGTTTTATTGAAATATATTCATGATACCTTAGTACAGTACCTAGCACATGGTAATTGTGCAGTAAGTATTAGATATTGCCAATATTATTATGTTTGGAGTTATTATTGGATAACCAAGTATGATTCTTTTTACAACTATCATCTCACTAAAACCAAACAGCTCTTTAAGGTAAACATCATTATTGAAGTTTCATAGAAAAGGAGCTTGAGGTTCAAATAACCCAGGTGTTACTTACTTTCCTATGTTTCAATAAATAGAAAATGGCAAAATGACTGTTCAAACCCCAAGCAAATGTTCCTTCCATGATACACAGTTTTCAGAATTCAGGCTGCCTCCACTAGAGATGAAGTGATTTTTGGTGGAATGCAGAAAAACATTAAAAATATTTAATAGGTTTAATTAATTTTAATATATGTAAGAAAAATATTTGTGACCAGTAGTTATGGTTTTGGGGGTATAGCAATGATTATAAAAATATTCTTAATTTTTTTTATCAGTGTAAAAATGTACATTAAACTTAAAAATCTGTATTCATAATAATACAATTCTAGAAAAAGTCACAAAAGAGGCATTTGAACAGCTGAAATTTATTTTTTTATTTATTCTTATTTATTTATTTATTTATTTATTTATTTATTTATTTAGAATGGCTGAAACTCAGCTAACACAGCAGTGAATCACATTTCCTGGAATTTTCAAACTTCTCTCTTCAGGAACTCACTGACGGCTTGGGAACTAGGAAAATCTACCCACACACATACAGAAAACATCTTATCTTAAAATATCCCTAAAAATTTTGTCTATTAAACTGTTATTGTCAAGGAAATACCATCCTAAAAGCAAATAAAGCTTCTTACATGCTGTAGCATCACCATTCTCTCTCTCCCCTCACTTGCTACTTCTTACACTCTTCTCTAAGCTATAGCCTCACTGGGATGACTCCAGGCATCAGAGGAAGGTGGTTGTCTGGGCACCTGAGGGAATTGATCCACTCCAAATGTTAATTTTATTCAGGCCTTCACTTTTTTTTTTTAAGAAGAGGAAATCTTTTTTTTTTTTTTTAAGATTTTATTTATTTATTTGACAGACAGAGATCACAAGCAGGCAGAGACACAGGCAGAGAGAGAGGAGGAAGCAGGCTTCCCACTGAGCAGAGAGCCTGATGTGGGGCTCAATCCCAGGACCCTGGGATCATGACCTGAGCTGAAGGCAGAGGCTTTAACCCACTGAGCCACCCAGGCGCCCTGGACCTTCACTTTCTAGGAGGAACATCCTGCCAGAGTAGAATGGGCCGATACCTGCCCTTGTTTTCCTGTGTGTAGAAGGCACGCAGAGATCCCCCAGCTTCTGTTATTCATGGCCTCCCCTTCAATGTTAGCTGGACCTGGTGATTTGTGTCTATTGGGTAGAATCTGACAAAAGTGATAGGATGTCACTTCGATGGAATTATATTACAAAAAAAAAAAAAAACTGCGACTTCCATCTTGCTGCACTGTCTTGGCTTTGACTTCTCTATTTGTACTTTGATGAAGCAAGCTGCCATGTTGGAGAGGCCCACCTCACAAGGTGACTGAGGGCCGCCTCTTGTTAAAAGCCTTCAAGGAACTGACACTCTCAGTCCAACACCCATGGTAATGGTGTCCTGCCAATAATCATAGGAATAATCGTAGAGTGGGTTTTTCTCCAGTTGAGACTTAGATTCAGTAGGCACAGCCTTCACCGAATTGTGTCCATGGGAGGTCCTGAAGGAAAAAAACCCAGCTGTACTGTGCCTAGAGTCCTGACCTACAGAAACTGAAAAATAAATGTAGTTGTTTCAAGCTACTGAGCTTGGGAGTAGCAATAGATAACTAATATACTGCCTTACTAAATTAGATTTTAAAAAGGTCACATTGTGAACCTTCTCTCTACTCATGGCTGTATTTTACTCACTTAGGGAGAATTTGTCATCAGATCTATTTTACTGACCTTTAACTTCCTGCAAGATATTCCTCATTTCTAATCCCACCAACCCCACCTCCAGTTATTTCTGGAAGATACCCAGGATGTTTTTTCTCTCACATTTTCTTATGAATAAGTCTCATTAGCTACAGTGAGGTTTCTGTCTTTTCTTCCTATCTGTCCATAGCCATCTGCTGCTGAGCTCTCTTATAAATCTGGGGAAGAATTTGCCAGCCCTGCTTTTAGTAGAGAACAATTCAACTGCCCCACTCCAGGAATTTCTACCCTCTCTGTGCACTGATATAGAGGCTCCTAGAGCCTTCCAGTGTGTCAAGACAATACGGGAAATGCTCTGGGGTCCTTGACAAGCTGAAACAGTTCCAATTCCTGGGCTGAAGAGGGAAGAAAGCTTATTTACCCATTGCTTACTTTAAGCTTTTCTTCTTTTATTATATGAACATTTAAAGCCACAAATATTCTTTTAAGCATAGCCTTAAAGATGTATCACAGATTTTGAGGAGATTTTTTTTTCTCTTTTTAGCCTCACTCTCTTTTCTCTTTGTGATTCCATTTGGATAGCTTCTATTGCTATGTCTTCAAGTTCACTGTTAGTTTTTCTTCTGCCTTGTCTAATTTCAATGTTTTTAATTTCAGATATGGTGTTGTTTTAGCTTTGGGGAATTATTGTTTTTCATATGCCTTCCATTTCTCTCCTCATTACACTCATGTTTTCTTTTAAATCCTTGAACGTATTTATAATATCTCTTTTAAAATTCTTGTCTACTAATTCCAACACCTCTGATTTTTTTCTGACTCTATCTCTACTGACTGATTTTCTTCTGATTATGGGTACATTTTCTTGCTTCTTTCATCCTAGTAATGTTTGAATGCTTGTTAGATAATATTAAATATCAAATTATAATTGTAGAGTTTCTGGATTCCATAGGCTTCTTTTAAAGAATATTGAGATTTATTTAGGCAAACATTTAAAATTATTTGCTAATCAACTTGATCATTTTAAAGCTTGCTTTAAGCGTAAGCCTTGTTTATTAGCTTAAACCTAGAATAACCTTTAATCTACCTTGACTACGAAAGCAGGACATTCTGGGACCTCTACTTAATGTTCCAGTGAGGACTTTCCTTTCTGCTTGTTTGCAAATCAAATGTGTCCCAAACCTGTGTGATATTTAGGAACTGTTTAGATTACAACTCTTTAGTAGCTGTTCTTTTTCTAGTGGTTGTTCTTCGCTTAGTTTTATGAAGACCTATCCATACACGTTTAGCTTATATTCTGGCAATGCCTCAAGGAACCCCTGTGCAATTTCTGGCTAGCACCCTCCTCTCTGCTCTCTGGTACTCTCCCCTGCAAAGTCCAACCACCCCAGGCCCCTCAACTCTGCAAAATCACTGCACTCTCCTTGGATTTCTCTTTCCTGTGCTTGACTATCATTCAATACCTATCATTTGTTTACCTTTTCTCAAAGGCTAAAGTCTAGCCTATTGTATAATGTCTGAAAATAGTTATTTTCTATTTTGTGCAGTTTTATATTTTATACAATTTTTTAGTTGTTTTGGCTGGAGGGTAAGATTCTGCCACATTGGTTCCTAAACAGAGCTTTTCTGTGTCTTAATATCTTAGAAGAGATGAACAGCAACTGGTTTATCAGTTTTCATTTGTCTTCTCCTTAGAATAAGACATAAGTTCATTGGGATTCAGCTGGAAGGCAACTCCAAGTGATAGGCAGCAAGTTATATTCAAAATTACTTCTCTCTTTTACAACAGTGCTTTGCTGTTAGTCCAAGCATTCTGTCTATTCCTTCCTTCCTTCAAAATGGGTCTCTACTCAAGAGTCTTTAGTATTCAAGCAAATAGACACGGTCAGGCCAGGGACACCTGTCTGCCAGATTAGCCCAAACATGCTTGCATCTAAGCATGGGGTATAGCTCAGGCTTAGGAGTTCTAGCCTCCCTCCTAAACCTTTATACACTTATGAGATCCCCTTTGTTTTGATCAGATATAAAATGACACTCTTGCTCCTCCTTCCTTCCATTACACATTTGAGGTAGGCGAAAGAACTCCTCCTTTTCAATTATTTTCTTTAGAAACTTGCCTATAAGAGATGGCCAGTTTTGATATTCACCTCCTGTGTGTATGTTAGGGAAAATATCCTGCCTATAGCAATGGTTCTGAAGAGTCACATGAGCAGTTGTCGAAGACTCATATGGGTGGTCTTTATTTTTCTAATATCAAATCAAATCTGATACCAAATCCCTCTATTTCCTTAGGCTAACGAGAGATTGATTTTCTATCATTAATTGATATTCTTCCTTTGAGGGTATGAAATGATTCTAAGGGTCTTACTCGAAGTATATCTTTTAGGGAGATAGCTCTGGTTTGGGGAACATATCTGTTGTTTTTCATTTTCTAAACCTGGACATGGTACCTGAAGGAAAATGGCCCTGTGGTTTTTGTATCACACTTGAACAGAAGGATCACTGTGGCACCTGGAAGATGCACTCATGTGGTTTAACCTCTGGAAGAGTGACATACAACCAGCCCACTTCCAAGATTTTCCATCTCCCTTGGCTCTGTCAAGGAGTAGCGCACACACTCCTGGTATTTTCAGGGCCCCTCTCCTCTCCTCTCCTGGTCTTGAAGAATCTCTTCTGTTTCTATTATGTCTTTTTCTTCACCAAGAACTTGCCCTGCTTTCTGGACATTATATTATTTCCCATCTTCCTCAGAAACGGGTATTGAGGTGGTGGTAGCAATCTCTCTATACTGCCCTTAGTCCTGAGGTAAGAGGACACTAACATCTAACATCTATTTCCTAAAAAGAAAATTGAGAATTACACACACACACACACACACACACACACACACACACACACACACACAGATTGTCTCAATAATTTACCCCCCCTTTTTTTTGTTTAAGTTCAATTAGCTTCTGGTAGTCTCATACATAGTTACTGTGCTGTATTTTCTAAATAACTTTAACTATTTATAATATCTACTAGCTGTTGTTTTGGAGTCCCTATTATTTTAACTTTTATAATATGTATGTTTATAGCTTCTTGAGAAAATTTGTTCCATTTTCTCAATGGGGATAGAGCCTGAAAGAGAAAGACTAAGAGTAATTTTATAAGAAATTGAAATGTATCCCTCTGATGATTTTGGCAAAAGAGTCAAAAGATCCCCTAACATGGCAAGTTTTTTATGTCAGGAAATGTGAATTTAGCATCTACTATGGGTACAATACATAACACACTATTTTAAGTATCAGAGATAGATTCAAAGATGGTCTCTACCCTTCAGATGCTTGTATTCTGACAGACTATACTGCGTTATGCTTACCTCCTAGTCT
This sequence comes from Mellivora capensis, assembly GCA_004024625.1. Taxonomy (NCBI): domain Eukaryota; kingdom Metazoa; phylum Chordata; class Mammalia; order Carnivora; family Mustelidae; genus Mellivora; species Mellivora capensis. The sequence continues at coordinate 38,699 of PISX010015950.1, forward strand.
TCAATTTTCACCCCTCTTTTTCTCCTATCTCTCTTTCTCTGTCTCTCTCTTTCCTTCCTCTCCTATGACTCTGTCCCTCCTTTTCTTGGGTTCTTTCCTGACATTTCTGCTTCATTCTTCCCGTATGCCGAATTTCCTCTTTGTCTCTTCATAATCAGAGGGGTTTTATTTCCCCCTTATAACTTGCCCATGCTACCATGATGGATAACAGACCCCATTTTAGCTAATTTTCGCTTTTTAAAATTTAGCTACTTTTAACTTTAATTCTCATTCTTTTTTTAAATTTTTTTTATTTCATTTCTTTTCAGTGTAACAGAATTCATAGGGTTACACCACACCCAGTGCTCCATGCAATGCGTGCCCTCCATAATACCCACCACCTGGCTCCCCCAACCTCAAACCGCCCGCCCCTTCAAAGCCCTCAGATTGTTTTTCAGAGTCCATAGTCCCTCATGGTTCCTTTCCCCCACAATTTCCCTCAACTCCCTTCTCCTCTCCATCTCCCCATGTCCTCCGTGTTATTTGTTATGCTCCACAAATAAGTGAAACCATATGATAATTGACTCTCTCTGCTTGACATTTCACTCAGCATAATCTCTTCCAATCCTGTCCATGTTGCTACAAAAGTTGGGTATTCATCCTTTCTTTCTTTCTTTTCTTTTTTTTAAATAAAAAATTTTTTTAATTTCATTTCTTTTCAGAGTAACAGAATTCATAGTTTTACACCACACCCAGTGCTCCATGCAGTGCATGCCCTCCATAATACCCACCACCCATTCTTAACTGCTTCCATCATTCAGATTTATAATGTGTAACTCACGTCAAAGTACACAATCTCATGTGTTCTTCACAATGGTGTTCTGCAGTAGGCAGGGCAGCTGTTATTATTTACATGTTACAGATACATTTATTAAGGCACAAAAAGATAATGTTACAGCCATAATTTAGTAAGAGAAATTGAAGAATAGAACAAAGACCTTCCAACTCTCAATACCAGGTTCTTCGCAATGTACCACAAAGCCCTTCAAGTTTCTTATGCTTGCAGTGTAACCCTTGACCACATGCAAGGTTGTGTTGTTCGATGCCACTCAGATTGTTCTAACCACTCACCATCTTGAGGTGGGGAGGACTATGTCTTACTCATCTCTCCTCTGCCAGGCGAGTGCATTCTGAGGACCTATTAGCTATTTAATAAATAGTTGATGATATGATCCTAAATATGCACTGCAAAAAATAGTGTACTGGATTGGGCATGGAGGTAAAGCTGAGTGGGACAGCGGCAAAATGAGACATTCTCTTGGAGATCTTGTCAGTTGGCTTTGCATATTTTGTACATTTCTACACTGATGAAATGTGATCGGTGTTGAAAATGATAATCCAGTGTTGAATCTGTCTTCTTACTTGCATGGAATTTTAGGTTGTGGACTCTAGTCAATGAAGATGGAAATGGATTTCCAACCATGGGAGGCAAAATTACCATTTCCCCCAGAAACAGATTGATCTGACATTTAACACATGTTAAAAAACTTGGAGTTTCCTCCCCAAAACATATAGCTGCCCTTTGATTCTGGGAAGGTTATCACTTTTTCTTCAGTGACTCTCTTCTGCCTCTCTGCTTTATTTATGTTGCTCTTGGTGGTGAGCTACAGAGAATTTTAGCTTGAAGGGAATACTGTTCCTCATTAAGTATATCATGTGGCCATAGGCTTTATGCCTTACTGATATGATTCTTAGTTTGTTTATGCTACTTTCTCACTTCAGAAGGCGTTCATGTATCACAGTCTCCTTGTGAAGCTTCATGACATTAACACCTGCCTTCTCCTTGCTGCAAGGAGACATATTGATGATTTATGTTTATAAGAAGGATTGAATTCCTTTGAGCTAGTTGCCACCAATGGAAATGTTATTACATATAATCTATGAATGGAATAAGCAGCTCAGTTTGATTGTCTGATTTGTTCAATGCTGTACATTTAACAAATAGTTAGTGAAAAAAGAAAGTAAGGATGAGTGCAAAGAAACTGTCTCCAATCAAATGGGGGTTTTTGATTGTTCAAAAAGAAGTCTAAAAAAAAAAAAAAGCCTGCATTGTGTGGAGAGTTTCTGTTTTGTTTGTTTGGTTTAAGATTAGCAGCACACCTAGAACATTCTCTTCATCTCTGTCTACCATTGCACATAATTTTACTTCCCATAAAGTCCATTCCAAACTCACCTACTTCCCAGATTAATCTCACCTCCTCAGATTCTAAAGGGAGAATGCTTTGGAAGAAAGATCAAGGGCTCAGGACCCCAGTGTGGCCACAGTAATGACAAACTCTGAGTCCCAGTTTCTTCTTCAGAAAGATAGGGATGGGGCGCCTGGGTGGCTCAGTGGGTTAAAGCCTCTGCCTTCAGCTCAGGTCATGACCCCAGGGTCCTGGGATCGAGCCCCGCATCGGGCTCTCTGCTCAGCAGGGAGGCTGCTTCCCTCTCTCTTTCTCTCTGCCTGCCTCTCTGCCTACTTGTGATCTCTGTCTGTCAAATAAATAAATAAAATCTTTAAAAAAAAAGATAGGGATAATAAAAATCTAGTCCTTTACTTGAAAGAGCTGTAGTTAATGATATAAGGCAAGAGAGGTATTTGTAAATTAATAAAGACTATATAATTCGAGTTATTATTTTTATGATCCTTCCTTTGTCTTATAGATTCTGCCTGACCTTAATATAATACTTTGTTTGTACTATATTAATGCGTCTATTTGAAAATTACTTTCTAAGCCTTTCTAAGCCCTTTTTGTGGCTTATATATTCCCTAAGGACAGGACTGTCTCTTCTGTTTCTTTATATTCAGTGCCTCCTGCTTTCACACTGGTGCATTGCCAACTGATATCATCTTGAACATAAAGTCCCCTGAGAAGCAAGTGATGGAAAATGACTTTGGGTCACCCACAGACTGTGATACCAGCAATCTAGACCATGTGCTATCATCAGAAGAATGAGAGAAGGAATTCAACAATGAAGTTTTAAACCACAGGAGCCTTGACATGAAGCATAGACAAATGGTTATTAGCATTAGCGACAAACTTCAGTGGGTAAAAGGTAAGAGAAGTTTAAAAAAAAAATACTGCCTTATGGATAAAGGCAGGGTTCCCTTATTAAGTCAAAGCATGCAAACTTTGTGGCTTAGCAAGTGGAGAACTGAGGTCCCATTGGGAGCCCCCATCTCTCTTCTCTATGAGGTTTATCTTTGGGCACTTCACTGGGAATCCATTGCCACTAGCTTTTCCCTAAGGACTCTGCTCTCTCTCCCTTAAAAGCTCAGGCCCAAACGTGGACAAAATCCCTTCAGTACAGTTAAAAAGAGTAGGCAATGTCAACAAGTTTCCTAAAAGCAACAAAAGGCAAGTGAAAAAAAATGCAGGAAATTTCAAAGCAGTACATTTACAAAGCCTAGATTCGAAGACTGTGAGAGATGTCAACTTGTTTCCAAGGTTCACAACTTGGTCCACTTTTTCCATCAAGAGCTGCTACAATGTTAAAAAGCATCTTACCTGTTTTCCTGCTTCCAGAATATCTATCTAACTAAATAAGGGATTGTCATCAGATCTCCCTCTTCGTCTTTGCTCCTTGGTTACAAACTGTGGGATAAAGGCTAAAGGAGAAACTTCTGCCTCTCCACTCACACCCCCCCCCCAACCCTGGACCCTATTACTAAGTTTTTAATTCATGAAGGCAAACTTTTCCCCTGGTCATTGCCATAGTTTGTATTTGAGGTTCCACATATTTTACAAATAAGAAATGGCTTGCTCTTTTGTGTAAGGGCATCTCATTTTTGCAATAAAATTATATCTATACCACCTTAACTCTGCACATGAAAAATAAGGGCTCCTTTCTTCACACTGGAGAAAACGGATTCTTAGCTTTTGAAGATTCCTATGTTAATTTTCAGGAAAACCCATGGATTTGAGGGATTGGGTACCATGTTTTCTATTTCAATTCCTACATCCCACAATAAGGTAATTACTAGTTATTGCTCAATGTTCTTTTAGCTGGAACCTGCCTATATGCCCATTGCTAGCGTATTAAATGAGAAATCATTTGCTTTCTTCCTGTAGTCTATCAGAAGGTTTTATGTGTAAAAAGTGGGGCCCTAATTGAGACTGTGATGTATTTAAAGACTGAAAAAAAAAACTGAGTCAGAGGAAGGCTCTTGGAAAAACCTGGGACACTTTTTCCCCAGGACCATAATTTTCAAAATTACAGTGTCACAACCATGATATATTCACCTTATTCAGATTTCCCCAATTTTACTGGACTCATGTATATGTACGTGTGTGCGAGTGCATGTGTGTTAATTACTGATTACTTTTGCCATTTATGATGATTTGTGTATATAGTAATACAACCAAGATATTCAACTGTTACAACACCCAAGAATTTCTTGTACTATCCTTTTATAATCACGCCTATCTCCCTCCTATGTCACCTCTTGCCCCTAAACACTGGCAACCTATGCAATGCAGTCTGTCTGCATTTCTAAAATTGTGTTGTTTCAAGAATGTTATAAAATGGAATAATACAATCTATAACTTTTTGAGATGGACTTTTTTCCCACTGGGCTAATTTCTAATTTCTTAGATATCCATCCAACTTATTGCATTCAGGAATTTATTCCTTTTTATCAATGAGTAACATTCCATAGTATGTATGTCCCCCAGATTGTTTAAACATTCCCTTGTTGGAGAATATATGGGTTGGTTCCAGTGATTGGCTTTTAGAAATAAAGCTGTTATGAATATTTTGGGGGGTTCTTTTGCATGAAAAGAAAGTTTTTATTTTTCTGGGATAGATGCCCAACAGTACAATTGCTGGGTCATATAGTATAATTTCATGCTTAGCTTTGTAAGAAACTGTTAGACTATTTTCCAGAGTATAATTTTAAATTCCCATCAGTAAAATAGAGTAAGTCAGTTTCTCTGAATAGCCTCACCAGCATTTAGAGTTGTCAGTACTTTTTAATGTAACCATCTTGAGAGGTGTGTGGTAATATCTCATTGTGATTTTGTGTTTCTATAATGGCTAATGATATTGAACACCTTTTCATGTGTTTATTTGCCATTTGTGTACTCACTTCAGAGAAATACCTGTTCATGACTTTTTGCCCATTTTCTAATTTGATTGTATAATTTTAATTTATTTTCATTGTTCAATATTGAGAGTTATTTGTATATTTTAGATACAAGTTCTCTGTCAGATATGTATTTTGTGAATATTTCCTCCTAGTCTTTAGCTTGTCACATGGACTTTCACAGAACAAGTTTTAAATTTTGATGAGGTCCAATTTATAAATTTTTCCTTTTATGGGTCCTATTTTTGTGTCAAGTATAACAACCTTTGCTTAACTCTAAAGTCCAAAGAATTTTGTCATATTTTTTCTTAAAATTTTGTTGTTTGATGTTTTACACATAAGTCACTTGACTCATTTTAATTAATTTTTGTATAAGTTGTGAGGTATAAGGTTTTGGTAGAAGTTTTTTGTTTGTTTGTTTTGCCTATGGATATTCCATTGCTTTAGCACTTTTAATTGAAAAGACTGTCCTTCCACTGAATCAGTTTCACCTTAAAAAATAATTTGATCATATTTCTGTGGGCCTGTTTCTGGCTTTGTTGTGTTTTCAGTCGACCTACATGTCTATTCTTCTTACTAATACCATACCGTCTTGAATACTGTAGTGAGACAGTAAGCCTTAAATTAGGTAGGGTAATTTTGATTCCTAATTATTCTATAACAAGCTTGTTTTAGCTATGTTCTGTGACATGTACCTTATAGCTAGCTTGTCTGCAAAAATAACTTGCTGGGATTTTGATAGGAATTAAATTTATAACTCAATTTGTGGAGAATTCACATTTTCACCATGTAGAAACTTCTGATCCATGAACATGGCATATTTCTCCATTTAAAGGTCTTCTTTGTTTCTTTCATCAACATTTTGTAACTTTTAGCATACAAATTCTTTGAATATTTTGTTAAGTATATCCTTAAGTATTTAATTTTCTTTGGACCAGTTACAACTGGTATTGTGTCTTTGTTTAGTTCTTATATGTGTTGAACTTGTATCTGTGACCTTACTAAAATTCTAAACTTACTAAAGTTCTAAGAGTTTTTGTAAACTCTGGGATTTTCTACATGGACCATCATACCATCTGCAAATAGAGATAATTTTATCCCTTCCTTTCTGATCTATATGCCTGGTTAGAACTTCCAGTTCTATGTTGAATAAGACTGGTGAGAATGGACATTGCACATAGCTAATATGTTTTAAAAGCACCCTGAAAAAATAGGGTATGTTTAGAGGGACAGAACTTGTCTTGGTCCAGCTTACTGGAGAAGCCTGGATTGTTTATTGTGTATAACCATAACAAATATTAAAACCCATCTCCTAATATTTGCAAACTCAGCATGGAGGAAAAAGGTATAACAATTCTGTGTTGCTGCATGACAACTGGGCAAGATTTGGGAAAACCTGCAAAAAGGAAGATTTGGGCTTATAAGAAGAAAGAACATTATAGTAGAAATACTCTCTGGCATCCATGAAGGATATCCCATGAAGGTTTAGTTCTCATTTCTAAAGGTATTCAAACAGAGGCAAGATTATCTTCTGTGAAGAAGGACTATATAGAAAGTGATTCCCCTTGAGTACCTGGTCTACTAGAAGTACATGATTGTTCTCCCTCTAAAAACATTCAGTTAGTTGCATTTTTCTTTTATGTGGTTACTGAATCATACTTTTTTGTGAAGGCATGACTTCAAGCACATAAAACTTCTCAGCTCATAAAGCTAATTAATAAAGGATGGTCATGGTGATGATAACATAAGAATCACATATCATGGAGCAAACACAACCCTAAATAGGCTTTATGGATAATAAGTATAGCAAGTCAAACTCAGCCACTTTTTGAATAAACTGTTTTTTTTTCCTTAACCATATACCTGCTATTTTTCTCTGTTCAATACTTGCATTTTCTCCCCACATCACAATGTCACTGATCTTTTGCACTATGAACAAATAATTGGCACCACCTTCTGTTTCTACTTTTTGAAACAACTTCAGGAGAATAGGAATTATGTCTTCTTTGAATGTTTGGTAGAATTGCCCAGGGAATCCATCAGGCCCTGGACTGTTGTTTTTTGGGAGGTTTTTGATCACTGCTTCAATCTCTTTACTGGTTATTGATCTATTCAGGTTGTCAATTTCTTCCTGTTTCAGTCTTGCTAGTTTATAGTTTTCCAAGAAGGCATCCATTTCATCCAGGTTTCTTAATTTATTAGCATATAGGTATTGATAAAAATTTCTAATAATTGTTTCTATTTTCTGTATGTATTATGTGTGTGTATCATGTTAATTATGATCTCTTCCCCTTTCATTCATAATTTTATTAATTTGGGCTCTTTCTCTTGTCTTTTGGATAAGTCAGTCCAGTGGTTTACTAATCTTATTAATTCTTTCAAAGAACCATCTTCTAATTTTGTTGGTCTGTTCTACCTATATTTCTGGTTTCTGATTCATTGATCTCTGCTCTAATCTTTATTATTTCTCTTCTAATGCATGGATTAGGCTTTATTTGTTGTTCTTTCTCCATTTCTTTTTTTTTTTAAAGATTTTATTTATTTATTTGACGGACATATCACAAGTAGGCAGAGAGGTAGAGAGAGACAGAGAAGCAGGCTCCCAGCTGAGCAGAGAGCCCGATGTGGGGCTCGATCCCAGGACCCTGGGATCACTACCTGAGCTGAAGGCAGGGGCTTTAACCCACTGAGCCACTCAAGCACCCTCTTTCTCCATTTCTTTAAGGTATAAGGTTAATTTGTGTATTCGGGATTTTCCTTTTTTTTTTTTTTTTTTTTTTTTTTTTTTGAGTGGGGCTTGGATGGCTATGCATTTCCCCCTTAAAACAGCCTTTGCAGTACCCTACAGGTTTTAGACTGGTATATTTTCATTCTCATTAGTGTCCATGAATTGTTTAAGTTCTTCTTTGATTTCCTGGTTGACCCAAATATTCTTTTTTTTTCAGTTAGGAATAATTTTGGTTTTTTGTGTGTTTTTTAAATTTTTTTATTTTTTATTAACATATAATGTATTATTAGCCCCAGGGGTACAGGTCTGTGAATTGCCAGGTTTACACACTTCACAGCACTCACCGTAGAACATACCCTCCGCAATGTCCATAACTCTACCACCCTCTACTCCCCTCCCCCAGCAACCCTCAGTTTATTTTGTGAGATTAAGAGTCCCATCTTCTTTCATTTGTTCCTTCCCTACCCCCTCCAAACCTCCCAGGTTGCCACTCAAATTCCTCATATCACAGAGATCATATGATAATTGTCTTTCTCTGATTGACTTATTTCGCTCAGCATAATAGTCTCTAGTTCCATCCACGTCATCACAAATGGCAAGAGTTCATTTCTTTTGATGGCTGCATTGTATTCCATTATGTGTGTGTGTGTGTGTATACACACACACACACACACCATTTCTCCTTTTTCAATCCATCTGTTGATGGATCCATAGTTTGGGTATTGTGGATATTGCTCCTATAAACATTCAGGTGCATGTGCCCTGTCGGATCACTACATTTGTATCTTTAGGGTAAATACCCAGTAGTGCAATTGCTGGGTCTTAGGGTAGCTCTATTTTCAACTTTTTGAGGAACCTCCATGCTGTTTGCCAGAATGGCTGCACCAGCTTGCATTCCCACCAATAGTGGAGGAGGGTTCCCCTTTCTCCACGTCCTTGCCAGCATCTGTCATTTCCTGATTTGTTAATTTTAGCCATTCTGACTGGTGTGAGGTGGTATCTCATTGTGGTTTTGATTTGTATTTCCATGATGCCGAGTGATGTGGAGGACTTTTGCATGTGTCTGTTGACCATCTGGATGTCTTCTTTGCAGAAGTGTCGGTTCATGTCCTCTGCCCATTTCTTGATTGGATTATTTGTTCTTTGGGTGTTGAGTTTGATAAGTTCTTTATAGATTTTGGACACTAGCCCTTTATCTGATATGTCGTTTGCAAATATCTTCTCCCATTCTGTCAGTTGTCTTTTGGTTTTGTGGACTGTTTCCTTTGCTGTGCAAAAGCTTTTGATCTTGATGAAATCC
>PISX010015951.1:0-47924 GCA_004024625.1 Mellivora capensis
AGACTTTTAAAAGTCCCGATTTAGTGCTCCGTGGCTCCGCCGCTTGCCGGAGCCGGCCCCTCCCCGCGGTCTATCCTCCCGTCGCTTTCGATTCACTTCTCCTCCAGTCCTACCTTCCAGAAAGTGGTTGATTTTCTGTTTCTAGAATTGCTCTTCTTCCTCTCTTTGATCTCCCGTTGGATTTGTAGGTGTTCGCAATGGTTTGATAAGCTATCTAGCTGATCTCCTGCTACCTGATGTCGTCTCAGCTGCTACTGCTCTGCCATCTTGACTCCTTGGGTTAGTTTCTTCTTGAACAGAGTTGTAAAGTGGGAGTTTTATCTTACCTTCTTCTAGAGCTGTGTTTTTGGGAGTTATTCCTCAGCTGAGGGTGCTGATTTCCACTATTTCCATCTTGATAGGTCCTGACTGACTTCTCTGATGGCCTGGCCAGGAATTTGCAGGCCACTTCTCTTATTTGGGCTCTGCCCCTTTTTCCTGGACATCAGAGTAAAGGCTGACATGAATGAGGAAATTACTTATTAGCGCTTGGTTTTTACTCTTCATAACACTGCCATGTAAGACTGGATGGGTATTTCCAACATTCTTTTTAAAAGGCTAGAGATCAAAGGAAACTTAGATTACTGACTTGATACTTTTCTTCCTTTCTAGTTGAAGTACTTAATGCTATAAATTTCCTTCTAAGCACTGCTTTAGCTACATCCCACAAATTTTAATATGTTATATTTTGATTTTTATTCAGTTCAAAATATTTCTTAGTTTCCCTTGAGATTTCCTTTTTGACCAGTTGATTATTTAGAAGTGTGTTGTTTAATTTCAAAATGTTTGAGGAATTTTCCATATATATTTGAGTTACTGTTTTTTATTATTTATTTTTTTAGTTACTGTTTTTTAGTTCTGTTATATTTTATTGCTATTTTTTGTTTGTATGTTTCTTTCTTTCTTTTAAGATTTTATTTGACAGAAAGAGACACAGTGAGAGATTGAACACAAGCAGATGGGGGTGGGAGAGGGAGAAGCAGGCTTCCTGCTGAGCAGGGAGCCCGATGCGGGACTCAATCCCAGGACCCTGGAATCATGACCTGAGCTGAAGGCAGATGCCTAATGACTGAGCCACCCACACACCTCTACATATTATTTTCTTATTCTATTTTATTCCTGTGTGGGTTTGGAATTTATATGTTATATTTCTATTCTTTTACAAGTTGACCTGGAAATTCTATTAATACATTTTCAACAAAGTTAATATCTTTTTTATTTTATATTTTTTAAAGAATTTATTTATTTATTTGACAGACAGAGATTACAAGTAGGCAAGAGAGGCAGGCAGGGAGAGAGAGGAGGAAGCAGGCTCTCTGCAGAGGAGAGAGCCCGATGTGGGGCTTGATCCCAGCACCCTGGGATTATGACCTGAGCCGAAAGCATAGGCTTAAACCCACTGAGCCACCCAGGCACCCCAGTTAATGAATATCTTAACCATTATCTTATACAAGACCTCAGGAAACTTTTACTTTGAATATTGTTTGACTTAGATTATTTTTAATAATCTAGTTTTGAATTAGTTATGAATATCTAGCCACACAAATTAGTTGTTAGTATTATTTTTGTTACATGTGATTTCCTAGGAAACAGATTGGGAGAGGGTAATAGAGTCAACAAATCTTTGACAAAGAAGTCAATATTCAGCAAGGAATAGATAGTCTCTTCAATAAGCAGTGTTGGGAAATATGAATATAAATGTACAAAAGAATGTGAATTGGACTTTTGTATCACTCATGAGTATTAACTCAAAATGTATTGAGGACTTAAATGTAAGACCTGAAATGATAAAACTCATAGAAAAAAACAGGGAAATATCTCCTTGACTTTGGCCTTGGCAATGATTTTTTGATATGACACCAAAAGCACAAGCAACAAAGCAAAAAACAAACAAGTGGGACCACATCAAACTAAAGCTTCTGCACAGCAAAAGTAACAATGAACAAAATGAAGCGGCAAACCTTGGAGTGGGAAAAATATTTGCAAACCATATAACTGATAAGCTGTTAAAACAAAAAATATAAAAGGAACTCATACAATTTGCTTTTATTTATTTGTTTGTTTATTTTTAAAATTTTATTTATTTGACAGAGATAGACACAGCAAGAGAAGGAGCACAAGCAGTGAGAGTGGGAGAGGGAGAAGCAGGCTTCCTGCCAAGCAGGGAGCCTGATGCGGGTCTCAATCCCAGAACCCTTGGATCATGACCTGAGCCGAAGTCAAACGCTTAATGACTGAGGCACCCAGATGCCCCAGGGACTCATACAATTTGATAGCAAAATGATAACAAGAAAATAACCCCCCCCCCACAAATCCAAAAAACTCAACCCACAAATAATCCAATTAAAATGGGCAGAGGACCTGAATAGACATCTTCCCAAAGACATACAGATGACCAACAGACACATTTAAAAAAAAGTTCAACATCACTTATAATCAGGAAAATGCAAATCAACACCATTATGAGGTATCTCACACTTTTTAGAATTGCCAATATCAAAAAGACACAAGATAATAAGTGCTGATGAGGATGTGGAGAAAAGGGAGCATTTATATGCTGCTGGTAGTGATGTAAATTGATACAGCTACCACGGAAAAAATATGGAGATTCCTCAAAAAATTAAAAACAGAACTATCATAGGATCCAGGATCTCACTGATGGCTATGTAGGAAGGAAATGAAATCATTATCTCAAAGAGATATCTGAATCTCTGTGCTTGTTGTAACATATTTACAATAGCCAAAATATGGAAACAGCCTAAGTATCCATCAGTGGATGAATGTATAAAGAAAATGTGATCTCTCTCTCTCTCTCTCTATATATATATATGTGTGTGTGTGTGTGTGTGTGTGTGTGTAGTAGATATATATATCTATATTATATTTATTGATCATATATATCTATATAAAACATAATAATGGAATATTATTCAGCCTGAAAAGAGAAAGAAATTCTGCCATTTGCAACAACATGGATGGACCTTGAGGGTGTTATGCTACATGAAATAAGTAAAAAAAAAAAAAGACAAATACTGTATGATTTCACTCCTAAGTGGAACCTAAAAAACATTAAACTCATCGAAACAGGAGTAGAATGGTGGTTGCCAGGGTGATAAGAGGTGGGGGAAATGGGGAGATATTGGTCAAAACCTACAGACTTCCAGTTATAAGATGAGTAAGTTCTGGGGAACTAAGGTACAGCATGATGACTATAGTTAACAACACTGTATTGTATACTTGAAAGTTGCTGTGAAAGTAAATTTTAAATGGTCTCACAACAGGCATGCATGTACACAAATGGTCATAATGTGAGGGGATGGAGATGTTAACTAACCTTATTGTGGCAATCATTTCAGTGTTTTGTGGATCAAATCATCATGTTGTGCACCTTAAAATTAAATGTTAATTAAATGCCAATCTCAATAAATTTGGAGACAAAAAAGAATGTGAAAGAGAACATGCAAATGTAGAAAAATATTGACAGTAGGTGAATGAGTCTATAAGAAGGACATATGTGAGTTGATTATAATAATTTTACAACTTTAAAAAAAGTTTTTATTTATTTATTTGACACAGAGAGACAGTGAGAGAGGGAACACAAGCAGAGGAGTGGAAAAGGGAGAAGCAGGCTTCCTGCTGAGCAGGGATCCTGACCTGAGCTGAAGGCAACATTTAACAACTGAGCCACCCGGCACCCTTACTTTTACAAATTTTAACTTAAGTTAAAAATTTTTTTGAGGGTTTTGAAGGGGCGGGGGGTGGGAGGTTGGGGGAGCCAGGTGGTGGGTATTATGGAGGGCACGCATTGCATGGAGCACTGGGTGTGGTGCAAAAACTATGAATTCTGTTATGCTGAAAAGAAAAAAAGAACACTAAAAAAATTTTTTTTGAAAATGAAGTTTGATTAATTTTCTAAAAAAAAGAATTACAAGGAAGATTTGTCATATCAGATATCAAAACACATAAAAAAGCCACTGCAATTAAATCAATAAGGTATTTGTGTTAAAATAGACAAATATGACAAGTTGAACGGAAGAGGGAAATCAGAGTTCAGATGGATTAAAAATTTTCAAATGACACAGGAAAAAATGTTCATCATCACTAGCCATCAGGGAGATTCAAATTACAACCACATTGAGATACCACCAAAAACAATGAATTCTGTTATGCTGAAAAGAAAAAGAAATAAGGTAGAAAAAAATTTTTAACTTTAAAAAATTTTTCAAATGAATAGTAAAAGAGTTTGTATGTATATACATGTGAAAATTTATAAAATTTTGAATGGAGGGGTACCTGGGTGACTCAGATGGTTAAGTGTCTGTCTTTGGCTCAGGTCTTGATAGATCCTGGGATCAAGCCCTATGTAGGGCCCCCAGCTCAGCAGGGAGTCTGCTTCTTCCTCTCCCTCTGCCTCTCCCTCTTCTTCAGCCTCTCCTTTTTGTGCTCTCTGTATCTCTATCTCTCTCTTTCTCAAATGATTAAATAAAATCTTTAAAAAAATTTGAAAAATTTGAACAGATATATGATAGAATGTTAATATGAGTTACAGTACAGTGTGTGGAAAGAAAAAAATGAGGAAAAGGAGAGGGAAACCAATCCAAAAAGGAAAGCAAAAAAAAGTACCACATTAACAAAAAACAGGATATAATATTTATTTGGAAGTGTTGATGTAAAATTATACAAATATGTATTTTTTAATTTTAATTTTTTTTATTTAGGTAATCTCTGTAACCACTGTGGGGCTCAAATTCATGACCCCAAGATCAGGACCAGACTGTTGCTTCTGTGTTTGTTTAAAATAGACATTTTATAGGGACGCCTGGATGGCTCAGTTGGTTAAGCGGCTGCCTTCGGCTCAGGTCATGATCCCGGCGTCCTGGGATCGAGTCCCACATTGGGCTCCTTGGTCGGCGGGGAGCCTGCTTCTCCCTCTGCCTCTGCCTGCCACTCTGTCTGCCTGTGCTCACGTATTTTCTCTCTCTGACAAATAAATAAATAAAATATTACCAAAAAAAGTTTAAAAAAATAGACATTTTATAAATTAAAAATGAGGGCACCTGGGTGGCTCAGTCAGTTAAATGCCTGACTCTTGATTTCGGCTCAGGTCATTATTTCAGGGTCTTGAGATCAAGCTCCTCATTGGGCTCCATGCACAGTAGAGAGTCTGCTTCTCTCCTTTTCCCTCTCCCTCCCCTCTACCCCTCACTTGTGCACTCTATCTTCTCTCTCAATAATAAATAAATAAATAAATATTTTTTTAAAAAAAGATTTTATTTATTTTTTGATGGAGAGACACAGTGAGAAAGGGAACACAAACAGGGGGAGTGGGAGAGGGAGAAGCAAGCTTCCTGCTGAGCAGGGAGCTCAATGTAGGGTTGGATTCCAGGGCCCTTGGATCATGATGTGACCTGAAGGCAGATGCCTAATGACTGAGCCACCCAGGCTTTCTTGTCTTGGCATTCTTGGTGTAAAAGATTTGTTGCAATTCTATAAATAGAAAAGTGACAACTAGGGGGGTGTGAGACAAGATGGCAGAGGAGTAGAAGACCTAAATTTTGTCTGGTCCCAGGAATTCAGCTAGAAAGTTATCAAACCATCTGAACAACCTATGAATGCCAAGGTGATATACAGGAAGATGGACCATGGGGGGAGGGACCCTCCATCAGCTGGCTACCTGCAAGTGATGGAACAGTGGAGCACAAAACTGGAACTTTTAGAAGTCTGTTCTGGTGAGGAACATCACTCTGGTTGCTTAGTGAGGGGTGGAACCCTCATTGGGGTAATGTGGTCTCAGGGCCCTTGGGGTCACAGAAAGACTGGGGATGCCTGAATGTGCCAGAGCTCCCAGGTATCGGAACAGGGAAGCCAGCTGCAAAGAGTGAGCCAAGGGTTCTCAGCTGGGGTTACCATAAACCATGATCCACAGCACAGTTTGACCACTACTGTTCAAGCAGGGATCCCAAAATTGGCAGATAGGGGAGAACTCCCCTGCCTTCCTCCACCAGGAGGAGTGGCACAGGAACACACTCCAGGAATCTGCTGGGTATGAAGACTCCGAATAAGGCCACGTGCCAAAGATGGAAATGCTCAGTCACAAGCTGGGTAAGCACAGAGCATGGCCAGAGACCAGGGAGACAGGAGTGATTGACTGTTTTTCTCTGAGGGTTCACTAAGAAGTGGGGCCCTGAACTCTAAGCTACTCTAGGGCCAGAGATTGAGAAGCTGCCATTTTCATTCTGTCCTCTAAAGCTGTACAGAAAGCCTTCATGGAACAAAAGCTACTGAGAGCAAACCCAAGCTGATTACTTAGCTTGGCCCCTGGCAAGGCGGGTGCAATTCCACCTCAGACAAAGACATTTGAGAATCACTGCAATAGGTCCCTCCCCCAGAAGATCAGCAAGAACATCCAGCCAAGACCGAATTTACCAACCAATGGTAACTGCAAAACTCCAGTGCTAGGGGAATACAACACATAGAATTCATGGCTTTTTTCTCATGATTCTTGCTTTCAAAGTTAATTTTTTAAAAATTTTATTTCTTTTCAGCGTAACAGAATTCATAGTTTTATGCCACACCCAGTGCTCCACGCAATGCATGCCCTCCATAATACCCACCACCTGGCTCTCCCAACCTCCCACCCCCCCGCCCCTTCAAAACCCTCAGGTTGTTTTTCAGAGTCCATAGTCTCTCATGGTTCATCTCCCCCTCAATTTCCCTCAACTCTCTTCTCCTCTCCATCTCCCCATGTCCTCCGTGTTATTTGTAATGCTCCGCAAATAAGTGAAACCATATGGTAATTGACTCTCTCTGCTTGACTTATTTCACTCAGCATAATCTCTTCCAGTCCTGTCCATGTTGCTACAAAAGTTGGGTATTCATCCTTTCTGATGGAGGCATAATACTCCATAGTGTATATGGACCACATCTTCCTTATGCATTTGTCTGTTGAAGCGATGTTTATAGCGGCAATGTCCATGGTCGCCAGACTGTGGAAAGAACCAAGATGCCCTTCAATCAAAGTTAATTTTTAAAATTTTCTTTTTTAAATCTATTTATTTTTAAAAAATTTTTTCTTTTTTCAACAAACTTCTTATTAATTCCTTTTTAAAAATCATTTTTACAGTTATATTCCATCCCTACATTGCATTTACCCTCATATTAGTATATATATAAGTTTTTCTTTCTTTAAAATTTTGGGAGGCAGTTTCTTCTAACAGACCAAAATACACCCAAAATCTACTGTGTGGCTCTGTTCTGTTCACCAGCTGGATCATATTCTTTTTCTTACCCTCCCCCCATGTTGGTTTTGGGTCTCTTCTGATTTGTTTAGTGTGCATTTTTCTAAGATTGTTGTTACCCTTTTAGCATTTTGTTCTCTCGTTCATCTGTTCTTCTCTGGACAAAATGACAAAACAGAAAAACTCACCTAAAAAAAAAAAAAGAATAAAAGGCTATACTGACAGCCAGGGACCTAATCAACATGGACATCAGTAAGATGTCAGAACTAGAGTTCAGAATGACGATTATAAAGATACTTGCTGGGCTTGAAAAAAGCATAGAAAATACTAGGGAATCCCTTTCTGGAGAAATAAAAGAACTAAAATCTAATCAAGTAGAAATAAAAAAGGCAATTAATGAGATGCAATTAAAATGGAGGCTCTAATTGCAGGATAAACGAGGTGGAAGAGAGAATTAGTGATATAGAAGACCAAATGATGGAGAATAAAGAAGTTGAGAAAAAGAGATAAACAACTACCAGACCATGAGGGGAGAATTTGGACATAAGGGATATCATAAAGTGAAACAATATTAGAATAATTGGGATCCCAGAAGAGGAGGAAAGAGAGAGAGAGGAACAGAAGGTATATTGGAGCAAATTATAGCTGAGAACTTCCTTAATCTGGGGAATGAAACAGGCATTCAAGTCCAGGAGGCACAGAGAACCCCTCTCAAAATTAATAAAAATAGGTCAACACCTCAACATATAATAGTGAAGCTTGCAAATCTCTGAGACAAAGAGAAAATCCTGAAAGCAGCCTGGGGACAAGAAGTCCATAACCTACAAGTGTAGAAACATTAGACTGGCAAAAGACCTATCCACAGAAACCTGGCAGTCCAGAAAGGACTGGCATGATAAGGTCAGGGTGACAAATGAGAAAAATTTGCAGTCAGAATACTTTATCTAGCTGGTATGTCATTAAAAAATACAAGGAGAGATAAAAAGCTTCCATGACAAACAGAAACTAAAACTAATTGTGATCACTAAAGTAGCCCTGCAAGAAATATTAAAAGGGGTTCTTTATGCAAAGAGAGAACCCAAAAGTAGCACAGACCAGAAAGGAACAGAAACAATATACATAAGTACTTTATAGGTAATACAATGGTACTAAATTCATATCTTTCAATAGTTACTCTAAATGTAAATGGGCTAAATGCCCCAATCAAAAGACAGGATGATAAAAACAAGACCCATCAATATGCTGTCTGCAAGAGACTCATTTTAGACCCAAAGACACCTCCAGATTTAAGATGATGGGGTGGAAAACAATTTATCATGCTAATGGACATCAAAAGAAGTCTGGGTTGGTGATCCTTATATCAGACAAATTAGATTTTAAATGAAAGATTGTAATAAGAGATGAGGAAGAACACTATATCATAATTAAAGGGTCTATTCAATAAGAAGATCTAACAATTGTAAAATTTATGCCCCTAACATGGAAGCAGACAATTATATAAGCCAATTCATAACAAAATTAAAGAAACACTTCAATAATAATACAATAATAGTAAGGGACTTTAACACCCCATTCACAGCAGTGGACAGATCATCTAAGTAGATCAAAAAGGAAACAAGGGCTTTGAATGACACACTAGACCAGATGGACTTCACAGATATATTCAGAACATTCCATTATAAAGCAACAGAATACACATTCTATATGAATGCACATGGAATATTCTCCAAGAATAGATCACATCATGGGTCACAGATCAGGTCTCAACCTGTATCACAAGATTAGGATCATTCTCTGTATATTTTCAGACCACAGTGCTTTGGAACTGGAACTCAATCACAAGAGGAAAGTTGGAAAGAACTCCAATACATGGAGACTAAAGAATATCCTACTAAAGAATGAATGGATCCACCAGGAAATTAAAGAAGAATTTAAAAAATTCAGGGAAACAAATGAAAATGAAAACACAACTGTTCAAAATCTTTGGGATGCAGCAAAGGCTGTCCTAAGAGGAAAGCATATAGCAATTCAAGCCTTTCTCAAGAAATGAGAAAGGTCTCAAATACACAACCTAACCCTACACCTAAAGGAGCTGGAAGAAGAACATTAAATAAAGC
The DNA here is from genome assembly GCA_004024625.1 of Mellivora capensis. Lineage (NCBI taxonomy): Eukaryota > Metazoa > Chordata > Mammalia > Carnivora > Mustelidae > Mellivora > Mellivora capensis. Next base: position 9,395 of record PISX010015951.1, read on the forward strand.
CTAAATCCAGCAGGAGACAAGAAATAATAATGATTAGAGCCAAAATCAATGAAATAGAAACCAAAAGAATGGTAGAACAGATTAACAAAACGAGGAGCTGGTTCTTTGAAAGAATTAATAAGATTGATAAACCCTTGACCAGACTTATCAAAAAGAAAAGAGAAAGGACCCAAATGAATAAAATCATGAATTAAAGTGGAGAGATCACAACCAACACCAAAGAAATATAAGCAATTAATCAAACGTATTTTGAGCAACTATATGCCAACATTAGGCAATATGGAAGAAATGGATGCATTTCTAGAGATGTATAAACTACCAAAACAGAACCAGGAAGAAATAAAAAACCCAAACAGACCCATTACCAGCAAGGAAATTGAATCAGTAATCAAAATTCTCCCAACAAACAAGAACCCAAGGTCAGATGCTTTCCAGGGGAATTCTACCAAACATTTAAAGAAGAATTAATAGCTATTCTCCTGAAACTTCTTCAAAAAATAGATATGGAAGGAAAACTCCCAACTCATTTTATGAGGCCAGCATTACCTTGATCCCAAAACCAGACAAAGACCCCATCAAAAAGGAGAATTATAGACCAATATCCCTGAAGAACATGGATTCAAAAATTCTCACCAAAATACTAGCCAATGAGACCCAACAGTACATTAAAATGATTATTTACAACCAAGTGGGATATATTCCTGGGATGCAGGGGTGGTTCAACATCCAAAAATCAATCAATGTGATATACCACGTTAATAAAAGAAAAGGCAAGAACCATATAATCCTCTCAAAAGATGCAGAAAAAGCATTTGACAAAGTACAGCACTCTTTTTTTTTAAAAAAAGATCTATTTATTTATCTATTTATTATTTTGACAGACAGAGATCAGAAACAGGCAGAGAGGCAGGCAGAGAGGGAGGAAGCAGGCTCCCTGCTGAGCAGAGAGCCCAAGGCGGGGCTTGATCCCAGGACCCTGAGATCATGACCTGAGCCGAAGGCAGAGGCTTAACCCTCTGAGCCACCCAGGCACCCCACAGCATCCGTTCTTGATTAAAACTCACGGTGTAGGGATAGAAGGAACATACTTCAATATCATAAAAGCCATCTATGAAAAGCCCACAGTGAATATCATTCTTAATGGGGAAAAACTGAGAGCTTTTACCCTAAGATCAGGAACACAGCAAGGATGTCCACTCTTACTACTATTTTTCAACGTAATACTAGAAGTCCTAGTCTCAGAAATCAGGCAACAAAAAGAAATAAAAGGCATCCCAATTGGCAAAGAAGAAGTCAAACTCTCACTCTGAAGATGACGTGATACTCTATGTGGAGAACCCAAAAGACTCTACCCCAAAACTGATAGAACTCATGCAAGAGTTCAGTAAAGTGGCAGGATATAAAATCAATGCATAGAAATCAGTTGTGTTTCTATACACTAACAATGAGACAGAAGAAAGAGAAAAAAAGGAGTTGATCACATTTACAGTTGCGTCCAAAACCACGAGATACCTAGGAATAAATCTAACCAAAAAGGTAAAAGATCTATACAGAAAGTATCTGTATGCAGAGTGTATAGAACACTCATGAAAGAAATTAAGACACAAAGAAATGGAAAAATATTTCATGCTCATGGATTCGAAGAACAAATACTGTTAAAATGTCTATACTGCCTAGAGTGATCTATACATTCAGTGCAATCCCTATCCAAGTACTATCAGGTTTTTTTCACAGAAATGGAACAAACATTCTTAAAATATATATGGAACCAGAGAAGACCCTGAATAGTCAAAGGAAGGTTGAAAAAGAAAACCAAAGGTGGTGACATCACGATTCCAAACTTCAAGCTCTATTACAGAGCTAAAATCATTAGGATAGTACGGTACAGGCACAAAAACAGACACTTAGGCCATTGGAACAGATTAGGGAGCCCAGAAATGGACCCTTAACTCTATGGTCAACGAAGCAGGAAAGTATATCCAATAGAAAAAAAAGACAGTCTTTTCAACAAGTGGTGTTGGGAAAACTGGACAGCCACAAGAAGAATAATGAAACTGGATCATTTCCTTATACCATACACAATGATAAACTCAAAATGGTTGAAAGACCTAAATGTGAGATAGGAAATCTACCAAAAACCTAGAGGAGAACACAGGCAATAACCTCTTCAACCTTGGCCATAGCAACTTCTTGGTAGATACATCTCCAAAGGGAAGAGAAACAAAGGCAAAAATGAACTGTTAGGACTTCATCAAGATAAAAAGCTTTTTCACAGAGAAGGAAACCATCAAGAAAACCAAAAGATGGGTGCCTGGGTGGCTCAATGGGTTGGGCTGCTGCCTTCGGCTCGGGTCATGATCTCAGGGTCCTGGGATCGAGTCCCACATCGGGCTCCCTGCTCAGCAGGGAGCCTGCTTCCAGGGAGCCTGCTTCCCTCTCTCTCTGCCTGCCTCTCTATCTACTTGTGATCTCTCTCTGTCAAATAAATAAATAAAATCTTAAAAAAAAACCCAAAAGACAACCAAGAGAATGGGAGAAGATATTTGCAAATGACATATCAGATAAAGAGCTAGTATCTAAAATTTGTAAAGAACTTATCAAACTCAATACCCAAAGAAAAAACAATCCAATCAAGAAACAGGCAGAAAACATGAACAGACACTTCTCCAATGAAGACTTCTAAATGGCCAACAGACACTTGAAAATGTGCTCAACATCACTCAGCATCAGGGAAATACACATCAAAACCACAATGAGATACCACCTCACACAGTCAGAATGGCTAAAATTAACAAGTGAGTAAAAGATAGATGTTGGCGAGGATGCAGAGAAAGGGGAACCCTCTTACACTGCTGGTAGGAATGAAAGTTGGTACAGCCACTCTGGAAAACAGTATGGAGGTTCCTCAAAAAGTTGAAAATAGAGCTACCCTATGACCCAGCAATTGCACTACTAGGTATTTGTGTCAAAGATACAAAAGTAATGATCTGAAAGGGCACATACACCCCTATGTTTATAGCAGCAGTGTCCACAAAGGCCAAACTATGAAAGAACCCAGATGTCCATTGATAGATGGATGGATGAAGAAGAAGTGGTATATGGGGCGATGGGTGGCTCAGTCAGTTAAGTGTCTGCTTTCAGCTCAGGTCATGATTCCAGGGTCCTGGGACTGAGTCAGATATTGGGATCCCTGCTCAGCAGGGAGTCTGCTTCTCCATCTGCCCATTCCCTTGCTCCAGTTGTGCCCACTCTCTCTCACAAAAATGAAGAAATAAGATCTTAAAAAAAAAAGAGAAGTGGTATATATGTATATAGTGGAATACTACTCAGCCATCAAAAATTTGAAATCTTGCCATTTGCAATGATGTGGATGGAAGTAAAGGGTATTATGCTAATGGAATAAGTCAATCAGAGAAAGACAATTATATGATCTCAGTCATATGTGGAATTTTTTTTTTATTAAAAGGTTTTATTTATTTATTTGACAGACAGAGATCACAAGTAGGCAGAGAGGCAGGCAGAGAGAGAGGAGGAAGCAGGCTCCCCGCGGAGCAGAGAGCCCGATGCGGGGCTCGATCCCAGGACCCCGAGACCATTACCCGAGCCGAAGGCAGAGGCTTTAACCCACTAAGCCACCCAGGTGCCCCAGTCATATGTGGAATTTAAGAAACAAAGCAGAGGATCATAAGGGAAGGGAGGGAATAATAAAACAAGATGAAATCAGAGAGGGAGATAAACCATAAGAGACTCTTAATCATAAGAAACAAACTGACGGTTGCTGGATGCGAGGGGAGTGGGGGGGGATGGGGTAACTGGGTGATGGACATTAAGGAGGGCGCGTGATGTAATGAGCACTAGATATTATATAATACTGGTGAATCACTGAACTCTATCTCTGAAACTAATAATATACTATATGTTAATTAATTGAATTTAAATAAAAAATGAATTGGTTCTTTTAAGCATAAGAACAGTTATAGAAATGGTAATACAAATACAACAATTCAAAATAATGGTTCGTAAATTGAGATCAAGCCTTTGGTGCAGATACACAATGTAAATCCATAGTGCTAAGTGACTTTGCAAGGATTTTTGCACAAGCAACCCCAAAAGATAATCACCTGTAGAAATCACTCCTTTCCCTAATTTTGCTTTAAATAACTCTCTAATTCAACTAAGAATTTTTCTAAAATTTGTGTGTCAAGTCCAAGATCTAGCCTCATTGTCCACCTAGTGATAATTTACCTGGATTATGGGAGGAAGTAGAACAAGGTGAGTATTTTAACCAAAAGAAATAATGATCAATGTTATTGTAGATCTAGGGTGTGGAGGCTGTTCCTCCAAAAGATTGTCCTGGACTTTCTCTATAAATTACCATCTGCAAACTATGGTTGTAGATGGCAACTGCCAAATGTGTTTTGAAGCAGATGATTTTGATTCCTTAATCTCTGAAAGTCCTCCAAATAGGGCTGATTTTTACCACAGCATCTGAGAGAATGAACATAGCTTCCGAGCACATTTCTGAAATTGTGCTGTTAATGCCTCCTCACTGCCTTGATTCAGATCTCAGCCTGTACATAGAGCACCCTACCTGTCAGGAAAGGGAGGTTTTGACTGGAGCTTTCCTCCATTAGCTGTGCTGATGTCTTTCCATACACTTCCTTTTTCAGTACTATGGTCATTGTTTGTTGTTCTTCTTTGGTCTGTCGCCAAGAATCTGCGTCTTTCTCTGAATGTAATTGTTCCCATAAGACATTGTCCAGCTTCTTTTTCAGATGACTCCCAGATATGCTATTTTATAAACATTTCTAGGGAAATAACAGTTCCTCTTGCCTGAGGCACATTTATTTTCTGTGCTTAGCTGTGCAGACCTGGATACTGCTTTTTATTGCTTCAGGGAAGAACAGATACAACCAAATTATAGGCAAGCAGGCTGTTGCCAGAAGTCTTGACTTGGCTGGAAGCATGGTAAGCCCCTGTGATTCCTCATAACTTGGCCCACCACTTTATTCTATCACAGGTACTTAGTCCACAGTCCATTGCAGGAGGCATTTTACACCAGACTCCACTATTGGAAAGACACTTTCTTCATCTGTCCCTCTTTCATATGGTTCAAGGTCATCCTCTACTCCCAGCCATATTCTCAACCATACTTGCTTAGTGTGATAGAATTCCTATTCTGGTCTTTCATGCACCCCTCCAATGCCTCTAGGTAGAATTGAGGAGAAATGCAGTAGCAACCCTTTGCTGTATTTCTGAACATGTATCTCTTTGCTATCAGGAATTTCTGCTCATTTCTCTTGGTACCAAGATCCTCTACATTCTTTGCACTCATGCTACTTCATATTCTGATTATCAATGATATAGAAGACCAGATAAAACTTGGAGGAGTCCAGAGCACCTGGGTGGCTCAATCAGTTAAGCATCTGCCTTCAGCTCAGGTCATGATCCCAGAGTCCTGGAATTGAGCCTTATGTCAGGCTCCCTGCCCAGTGGGGAGTCTGTTTCTCTTTGCCCCTCTACCCCTTTCTCTACTCATGTGCTCTCTCTCTCAAATAAATAAAATCTTAAAAAAAGAGAGGAGTTTGCCCTGATTTTAAAGAGTTGTAGGATATAAGAGTTTGGAATACCTTCAGTTTGGAAGTCCTAAATAGTTAGATACCCACGGCAATATAAGAAATCAGGTTTAGAGACTGGAATAAAGAGAGTGAGCCCTGCCATGAAGGAGGCTAACAGCTATTGGCTCCGTGACATGAAGCTTGATGCCAGCAAGGTGGAGTAATTATTCAGAACTAGTACCCTTAACTCTACTTGCTCAAGGGCACTGACCTTGAAAAGCTCATATCCGGAATCTTGTTTTATAGGCCCTCGATATATCCTAGTCCAATCTTAAAGTGTTCAAAGTCTTATCTTCCCACTAGCTTGGATCACTCTATTTTTAACCTTCTGTGGCCAACTCTGAGGCTGTCTATAAATTTCCATAACCATGAACAAATCTACAAGTTAGATTTGGATTTACATAATGTCTTAATTAACACCAATGTAGTATCTGGCTATTTAGTGGTAGTGGTTGTTAGGGGTGGAGAGCCTGATAATAGCTCATAGGATAGCTAGATACTATCATACATACTTCTCAAATTCTGTTTTCCTAAGTATGAGGTTTCTGGATCCAAGTTATATCTGATTCTTGCAGTCTATGTTGCTGTAGACTATCTCTATTCCTGAGCTCCCAGCCATGAACCACTACCTGAAGGGACTCTTCTTGGGCTTTGTTCCATGCCTGGGTTGATTGGACAAGTGCCAACCAAATTCTGATCCTGGGACTATGGCATGTAATGATATACACTCTTTTTTCATATTCTGTATGGCTCTAGGGGGAAGGGGGTTTTGACCATGGACCCTTATTTTATTTTCTGATTGCTTCATTTATATTACTCCTGAGGCCTTCTTTGTTCCTGAAGTAGGCTGGGGACACCTGCTTCCTAGAACCAAATCTATAAGAAACAAAAGTACAAACAAAGCCAAATGGGAATAGAATCATGATTGAAACTCTGGGCAGAAAACAATACCTGTATGGATTAGAGATTAGGGGAGGAGAAGGAAAAATGGGGTAAAAGTACGGGAAGGAAGCTGGCAGGCTCAGTGTTTCTGTGTTGGCATGACTAGTCTCTCTTCATCTTCTTCCTGGATGTAGGGCTTGGTGCCAGGGCCCCTGAGGCTTTCCCCACAAATAAAAGGAGGTGAAGCTGTGTGACACCCCCATTTCAGGTTCTTGGGGGTAGCCGAAATGAAGTCCTTTATCTCTCTGCTCCTGGTTGGCATCATGTTTCCTACCATACAGGCAAAGCAATTTACTAAATGTGAGCTGTCCCAGGTTCTGAAAGACATGGATGGCTTTGGAGGCATTGCCTTGCCTGAATGTGAGTTCCCTGCTGCTTCGTTTTATCCCATTCTTCTCTTTTTCCTCTCCACTTTTATTTAATTACCTAATAATCCTCTTATGTGCTTATGTGTTTACTCTTTTATTACATTTATTAATATACCTTCCCTTTCTCTTATTGTCTAATCCTTTTTGAAATCCTTCATCTCATCAAGATACTTTGTGCTTTGCCATATTTTGGAGATTGGCTAGAGAGCCTTTCTACGTCTGGTAATACAGGTCCTCATTTATGTTATAAATGTCGTGCCTGGACACCTCTGTGTTACCTCTCTCTCATTTTTCCCTCAGGGATCTGTACTATATTTCATACCAGTGGTTATGATACACAATCCATAGTCAATAACAATGGCAGCACAGAATATGGACTCTTCCAGATCAACAATAAAGTTTGGTGCAGGGACAACCAGATCCTTCAGTCAAGGAACATCTGTAACATCTCCTGTGACAGTGAGTAGCCTCTTTTATCCTGTTCCTCTGTTTTCCCAGAGCCTACCCCTGGGCTAATCTCATGTATGGTATCAAGAACACCTCTGGCTTCACTGCCTACAACTGTGGGGCTTGACTTGACAGTACTGAATAAAAGTCCATTAGAATTTTCATGTTCACTAGAGCTCCAGGCAGTTCCCTGAAGTAGATGATTTTAGCTGTCTGTATATCTTGAAGTTTGATACCCTGCATTTTCAGAGTTGATGAAGTTGATAATTCTTCTGAAGATACCCAAGAGAAGTGAAGAGAGTCCTTATCTGGGGTGGGGATATTACTATATTGGCTTTCATATAGGAAGGCAACAAGCATAAGTATCCAGTTCAGAGAAGGACCAGACTTAGTAAATCCAGGGAAGAGGGAACTCATTATCTTTCTGGGTAATACTTAGTTCTCACATTCCTGTCTTTGTAACTCCTGCCAGAGTTCCTGGATGATGACCTTACTGATGACATGATTTGTGCCAAGAAGATTCTGAATAAGGAAGGAATCAACTACTGGTGAATCCCATTCTATTTTCTACTTATCCCTTCCCCTTTTTCTCACTCCTTTAGTGCAGCACTGCTGCCTCTCTTTATTTATCTCTCTTTCTATTTATATATATCTCTCTATTTCCTGGCCATTTAATCTAGAGGGTAGTTTCCAAAACAGAACTCATCAAGCAGACTCAGGTTCCCAATTTACCAAGCCTCCCTAATGCCACTCCTCTTTAGCAATATTCCTAATAAGCCTAGGGAATAGAGGGCGGAGACCTAGGGCTCCCTTCACATGGACATGAACATCTATTTCTGCTGGTTTAGTCTTAGACCCTGAAACAAGCCCTTGATACCATTTGCATGTCTTTTCCAGCCCTACAATTTTCTTGAAGTCTTAAGAGTGGACCTTAACTCACTAGGTGGCTCAATGTACCTTGCTTTCTGGCTAAGAAAGTCTTTCTCTAATTTTCATCTATACTCTTCCACTTTGGCCCTCCTAGGGGTAAAGCTAGATGGAAGTTCAAGCTAAGATCCAGTCAGCCAACTTGTCCTGTCTCCTTTTCCATTATCAGGTTGGCCCATAAGCCACTCTGCTCTGAGAAGCTGGAACAGTGGCACTGTGAGAAGTTGTGAGTGCCTGCTGTCATTGCTACTTCTGCCCTCTGTATGTTCCTGGAATGTCTCCTCCCTAAGGCTGCCCGAGTTTGCTTCTTTCTTCCCCCTTGAAGCTGATTTGTCTCTGAGTCCTGAGCCCTTTAGTGACACCATTGGACACTTGAGGACTGTTCTCCAGCGATGCATGACTTGTACACTGGACTTTTGACCCCTGCTCATTGCCCTCTGATGGCACCTTTACTACAACAATGGAGTCCACCTCTGTCTTGAATAAAGGGCCCGATTTTGAGTGGCTGACTGTATTTTCTTCCTAGAGGGAGGAGAAGGAGGAAATAGTGTGAGTGGGTGGACACTGAAGCTTAAGTCATAGTCACCTTCCATTTCTACTGAAGAGGAAATAGGCGGAGCAGAAAGATGGGGGTTATTTTCTGTACCAGTTCAATTCAACAAAATTATTGATCATCTAGCACATTCAAGGAACTATAGAGGGAGTCAAAAATTGGCAAAATGGTCTCTTCTCTCAAGGACTAGTAGGAAGATAAGATAAACATTGATAAATAATTATAATACAAGGAATAATGCATAATGAGAGAGATTAGATATATTCTTCAAGCATTCATAAAAGAAAAGATACTTTATATTGGGGGAGTTGATGTGGGAAAAAGAGATCAAGGAAGGATTCATGAAAGTAGTGGCAGTTAAGCTGGTTTTGAAGGATCAGCTGGATTTTGACTGGTGGAGATGGGTGGGAGAAGGACAGTAAAGACAGGGGCACCAAGAATCTGAAATGGGTGACTTGAATGGAATGAATGATTTCCTTACTCTTGAGATAAGGAAATATCCTTCACAAAGTGCTGTGAGAAGATCACAGGACCCTTGGAGTCAGCTCAGCAATTGAAAAATCTGAACACCTGGGCCTTTTGGTTTGAAACCTGCACTCCATTACTCCTCCTTGCTACTTTTTAAAAAAAAATTTACTTTTAAGTAATCTCTACACTCAACAGAGGGGTTGAACTCACAATCCCGAGATCAAGAATCACCTGCTCTACTGACTGAACCAACTAAGTGCCCCTGCTTTGCTTATTTTTAAAGGGAGATTTTTCTTAATGATTATGAGAAATGTGAAAGGAGGCAAATCAGGAGATTTGAGCCCTAAAGTCTTTTTATGCTACTTAGTAGTGGTACAAACCTGGGCAGCTCATCTCTGTCCTTTGTGCTTCGATTTCTTTGTCTTAAAAGGAGGTTTTAGTTTAGATGGGTTTTTTTTTTTTTTTGATATATCTTCCTGCTTTGACAATCCAGAATTCCAAAACTCCAATTTGAAGTGCCACATTTCTGGGCACCTGGGTGGCTCAGTCAGTTAAGCGTCTGCCTTCAGCTCAGGTCATGATCACAAGGTCCTGGGATTTTGTGCCACACTGGGCTCCCTGCTCATTGGGGAGTCTGCTTCTTCCTCTCCCTTCTCTCTTTCCCTCTCCCCCACTCATTGCTATCTGCCTCACTCTCTCTCAAATAAATAAATAAAATCTTCAAATAAAGAAAATAAAGTACCATGTTTCTGTACAGATGCCTAGCAGAGACATGAAAAGATGCTCAACATCACTCATCATCAGGGAAATACAAGTCAAAGCAATGATGAGATGCCACCACACACTTGTCAGAATGGCTAATATTAACAACACAGGAAACAACAGGTGTTGGTGAGGTTGCAGAGAAAGGGGAACCCTCTTACACTGTTGGTAGGAATGCAAACTGGCACAGCTACTGTGGAAAATAATATGGCAGTTCCTCAAAAATTAAAAATAGAACCACCCTATGATCCAGCAGCTGTACCAGATGTTTACCCAAAGGATACAAAAATACGAATTCAAAGGGATACATGCATTCCTGTGTTTATAGCAGCATTATCAATAATAGCCAAATTATGGAAAGAGTCCCAATGTTTATTGATCGACTGATGAATGGATAAAGAAGATGTGATATATGCACATACATAATGGAATATGACTCAACCACAAAAAAGAATGAAATCTTACCATCTGCAATGATGTGGATTGAGCTAGAGAATATTATGCTGAGGGAAATAAGTCAGTCAGAGAAAGACAAATACCACATGATTTCTTTCATATATGGAATTTAAGAAATAAAACAGATGAACCTATGGGGGACAAAAAGAGAGAGGCTAACCAGGAAACAGGCTCTTAACTAGAGCAAACAAACTGAGGGTTACTGGAGAGGAGATGGGTGGAAGGATGGGTGATGGGTTAAGGATGGAATTTGTGATGAGCACTGGGTGTTATACGTAAGTGATGAATCACTAAATTCTACACCTGAAACTAATGTTACACTGTATGTTAACTAATTGGTATTTAAATAAGAACCTGAAGAAAAAATAAATTACCACATTTTTAAAAAAAGATTTTATTTATGTATTTGACAGACAGAGATCATAAGTAGGCAGAGAGGCAGGCAGGGAGAGAGAGGAGGAAGCAGGCTCCCCGCTGAGCAGAGAGCCCGATGCGGGGCTCAGTCCCAGGACCCTGGGATCATGACTGGAGCCGAAGGCAGAGGCTTTAACCCACTGAGCCACCCAGGCGCCCCTACCACATTTTTAATTAGGTGAGTTATCTTCCACTTCCTGCCTTTCTTAGATGGCTAATATAGTTGAGTACACTCCTTCCATTCCTATACCTGCTGGGGCTTTAGGCAGTCAGACCATACTTCTCTTGTTTCAGAGACCAGAAGTTCCCCAATGAAGTCTCTATGGCCTGTTTAGGGACCTGTAGGGCCATGATAGGGGTGGGAGGCCATCCTTCCCCTATACTTAATGAAAAGAAACACTCAGGAAATAAATTGGTATTCAAGACATGATTTTAGTGTGAATTTAAACACAATGTGATGCATCTCCCAGGAGCATTACATTCTTTCCCTTCCTAATTATGGGCCAAAAGGACTTATCCAGTTCTACAGGTTTTAGGAGTGACCCCTTTGTATGGGTATGTGTGAGAAGGTAGCATGAGATGACGATTCCTCCCACTGAGTTCACATATCTACTTCTTACTTAATTACCCTGCCTTAGTTATCCCTCAAGAAGGCAATGCTTCCTTCCTTCCAGGCAAATGCTCTGGAACTATAAGGGACCTACTTCAACAAGTGGCCAGAGCAGAAATGCAACTAAGGCTGGGACTTGAGCTCAGTCCCATCGATCCAGCCTACATTCTGCAGAGAAGACCAGGAAATGTCACCTGTGAATGTACCATATATGAGGCTGTAATCTGAAGAGGAATTTGCTAGAAGAAACTGACAACAAATTTATTTTCAGAGAGTACTTTAGCCTGAAGATCAGAGGATCAAGAACAGAGAGAAACCAGAGAGCTGGCATGAAAGAGGTCTTGACTGATGCAGACCTCTTGGTCTTGGGTAGAAGCAGGACAGGAAAGTGTTGTTCTCTTCTTGAGAATGTGTGTGGGAGAGAATTTGTTTTCTCCAACTCCTTCTCCCTCCCTAGGCCTGGAACAAGACTTGAACCAGGCAGGGATCTGAAGCTGTTCAGGCTCAGGTGAGTGGTGGGGAGGCTCAGGCAGAGCCATCAGAGTACCCCTTTCATGGTGCTCTGTGTGAGGAGGACTCAGAATGGTGCCCAATAATATGGACTCTCTTTCTCCCTTTCTATCCCATTTTCTCCTCCTTGCTACTTTCCTCTGACATCTAGATATAATTTCCTTGAATAAGTACCCAGGAGTGGGATTACTGGGTCATATGGTAGTTGTGTTTTTCATCTTTTGTTTTGGATCCTCCATACACTTTTTGTGAGAATTTTCTTGAATGGCGACCGGGCCCCCTGTGGATAGATGTCATATGCTCCGTGGAGGTTTTCCTATCTCACTTCATTGGGAGAGAACACTGGGGTCAGAGGAACGAATGCTTCTCTTTTGGAAAATAAAGACTGTTGAGATAGCTGGTGATAGCTCTTCCTGCCTCCTCTTCTGTTGCACAACTGTTTCTCCTGTTACAAGGATGCAGTGGAGCTGGGTTAGAAGGTAAGCCTGGGCTTCCTGGTGAACACCCTCTTGAGAGCTGCCTTCACTTCCTGGTTCTTGAGACTGTAGATGAGGGGGTTTAGCAGCGGGGTTACCACACTGTACTGCATGGAGAGTACTTGCTCCAGGGCTGAGCCAGATGCTGGGGTCATGTACCTTGAAGGGATTGGCACAAAGGAGTAAACTGAGGTCAGAACAATGGCCACAGTATATTGGTAGCCACGGTCCATCCCATACCAGACACTCTGCAAAGAGAGTCCTTAGAGCTGAATCAACTAACAGCGGTAGCAGCATTTAGATATGACTGTGTGATCAGTGAGAAGGCAGTCATTTCTACCTTTAAATGACTCCAAACATGAGTTATCTTATCTTCTAAGAGATGCCCTGAGAAAAAAGAAAGTTCTGTAACACATCAAGTGCTGCAGGCTAGAATAATACTAATAATAATTTCATGCATTTCTCTAGTACTTCATAGTCTTCGAAACATCTTTTCTTAATAGTTATGATAAAGATGTAAGGATGTTTCCCCCTCTTCTTTTTCCTGTATATATAACTGTAGGTTTTCATCTTGTGAGAATAGTTTCTTGCCAAAGCATATGTTTACTCTAATAATGCTGTCATTGTTCCCAACATTTATGGCTCTGGGAATTACCTTCAGTCACAACATGTTATTTTATATAATGCTAGTGGAACAAACATTTGTCCTTTTAAGTACATTTTTCTTTGGCTTAGAAAAGAAGCTAAACTTGATAAATAAAGTGGAAGACAAACATGTGTTAAGCACAAGATTTGAATCCAAAATAATAAGGTTAAGTTTTGGGGTGCATTTTGTTGAGTCTCACTGGGAGTACTTCCCAAAGAAGCATTAATTTTTTTTCAACAAGTCATCATCATTGGAATATTCCTTGTAGATTCTGCTGTGCTCTATTTGAAAAGCTATTCAGGGGTACCTGGATAGCTCAGTGGTTACACATCTACCTTCGGCTCAGGTCATGATCCTGGGGTCCTGGGATTGAGCCCCACATTGGGCTCCCTGCTCGGCGAGAAGCCTGCTTCACTCTCTCCCACTCCCCCACCACTTGTGTTCCCTCTCTTGCTGTGTCTCTCTCTTGGTCAAATAAATAAATGAAATCTTAAAAAAATGAAAAAATATTAATTTTACTATCATTTTTCTTCATCTAATTTATCCCTGTTAACATTTCTGTGAAGTAGGTAGGAGCAATCTTAGAGTCTCCTTATGGCATACGAGAAAAATGAGACACAGAGAGAGAAAGATTTGTCCACAGCGTCAGGTGAGCTCCTTTTCCACACCTGCCTTCTTTTCAAGTAACAAGCAGGTAAGAAAATTACAGAGCAATTTGTATAAATCTATCTCCAGTTCACTAGTAGACACTATGGGCCATTAATTATTCTGCTCCTAGTAAATGAGAACTTGTCGGCTAGAGTTGTTTATGTTTGAGAGAAGTATGGTAAGAAAGAGTATGATGTTTTAAGTCAGTGAGACTTGGTTTATACTATAGCTCCATTACTAACTTGTTCTGGAACTTTTGAGAAATTACCTGGCTACTTGAAACTTAGGTTCCTTACCTGACAGTGGGGTTAATAATATTTCTCTTGTAGTGTGTTCCATACTAAAATTGAGCTTGAACATGTAAAAGCAGCTGGTGTATTGTAGGTGCCTAAATAAATAGTTTTAAATAAGCTTCAGAGACATCATCTTCCAGTAGGAAAAACAATGTCATCTGATTCAAGAATGATATGTTTTATTGTTTTGGTTAGCACTGAATAAAATCTACCAAGGGCTCTCTGATTTCCTTTTGAGAACTATTAATCATAAGTTAATGAAAGTAGGAAATCTCTAGTCCTTATATAAGCTCATCTTTCAGAGTTAGACAGTTAAGACCTGAGAAAGAAAATGGATTTTTAAAAAAAGATTTTATTTATTTTATTTGACAGAGATTACAAGTAGGCAGAGAGGCAGGCAGAGACAGAGGAGGAAGCAGGCTCCCTGCTGAGCAGAGAGCCCAATGCAGGGCTCGATCCCAGCACCCTGGGATCATGACCGGAGCCGAAGGCAGAGGCTTTAACCCACTGAGCCACCCAGGCTCCCCGAAAATGGATTTTTAAAAATAACTCGCACAGCTATTCCTCAGGTGAGTCAGAACTAGAAACCAGGCCTTCTGAATTCCAGTACAGTCATTTTCCTGCTACTTTGGAAGACCACGGCCAGTTAAGGGCAAGTGATATCCTACATTTACATTAGGAGGTTATAGTATGACATACCTGAAAACTCCTGAACCATAAAAGATGGTGACCACAAGAAAATGAGAAGAGCAGGTGGAAAAGATCTTGCTTCGACCCATCGCAGAGTTGATTCCCAGGGCTGTCATGATGATACGAGTGTAGGAGCCCAGCAATAGGACAAGAGTGCCGAGGCCAAGGACTGCCATGGTGGTCAAGATGGAAACAACACTAATATAAGGGTCAGAACAGGTCAACAGGAGCACCGGGGGAAGCTCGCAGGCAAAACTACGGACAAGATTGGGGCCACAGAAGTGCTGCTGAGCCAGAAGGATGCTGTTAACCAGGCCAGTTCCCATTCCTATGGTCCATGATGCTCCCACCAGGCCAATACATAACTTTTTGTTCATAGCCACCACATACAACAGTGGGTGGCACACAGCCTGGAACCGGTCATAGGCCATGACTGAAAGGAGGCAAGCTTCAGTGGCTCCAGAAAATATGACCAAGGAGATCTGGGTGAAACATTCAAGGGGGGATATACTCTTCCACTTGGAAAGAAGGTTCTCTAGCAGTTTAGGCACAATGACTGAGGAATAGAAAGCATCCAGGAAGGAGAGGTGACTCAGGAAGAAGTACATGGGCATGTGGAGATGAGAATCAGTTCTGATCACCAGCAGCATCGTCAGGTTCCCCATCAGGGTCAGGAGGTAAATCCCCAGGAAGAGCACAAAGAGCACAGCCTGGATCTGAGGGTTGTTGGACAGTCCTAGGAGGACAAATGTGGTGACTGTGGTTGTGTTGACAATTTCCATGGAGCATTTAAGTTCTCCTTTCAGAGGGACAAGAAGGGAAAAGAATTATCACATGGGTTATCAGTCTCAGAGCATGCCTGGGGATGAGGCATTGGGAGTAAAACTTCATGGCTGATCCGGGACAGGTTGTGTCACAGGCACACCCCTGCCATGTCAGACCTCATTAGTCCTTCTTGGCTCAGGGCAGGAAGCTATTGGCCAAGGTGGAGAAGGTGGAAGAGAATAATGTAGGCAATCTGGCCTAGAAAAGAAAGAGAAGAGAACAGGGATTAGACTGGAACAGGAACAGACTTCAGAGCACTGAGAAGTTGCTATTCTCCAGTTTCAAAAGGAATTGAGCTCAAACCACAGGAGAGCTGACTGGTACAGTGAATAAGTGCTGAATATTTTGGCTGACTATCTGGCTGACAGAACATAATGAATGAATGGTTGATAGGGGTATTGTGATACCTAGTGATGGTGCAAGACCTTTCCCTGCCACGGTAAGTTCAACAGTAAGTCACTTGAGGTTCTCATTAAAAAAAAATGGGAAAACTAGATGGTTCTAAAGTCCATTCCAGCTTAGAAATTCTAAAGATTAAAAAAAAGAGAAATTCTAAAGATTAAGAGACAATCTTCTTTGGTTATCACTGGTACTAAATAGAAATCCTTTCTCCCCTTCTGTGTCAATCCAAGCAGAAATGGTATGTGAGTGTGCTTATGTTATGGAAGCCAGGCAGGAGGAAGCCCTCGAAATGGAGGTGAGTGTTGTGTTCATCAGCTACTCCGAGGTCTTCCCATTCTGGGGTTTCTGTGAATCTATATTGTCAACTGTTTTTCCTGTAATCTCAGTAATTTACAGGAAAGTCCATGAAAAGTGTGCTATTCTCTGAGCTGGTAGCAGGGGACTTGGACAAATCCAAGTCAGACTTGGACCATCTTCTATGCATCACAGGGATGGTGAAAGCTGAGAGAGAAAGAGAGAGAGAGAGGTGAGAGAGAGAAG
The DNA here is from genome assembly GCA_004024625.1 of Mellivora capensis. Lineage (NCBI taxonomy): Eukaryota > Metazoa > Chordata > Mammalia > Carnivora > Mustelidae > Mellivora > Mellivora capensis. Next base: position 25,990 of record PISX010015951.1, read on the forward strand.
AAAGATAAAAGAACACCAAGAACACCTGGTAAAATGTACAGTTACAGGGTTTGGTCTAGACCAGAACAAGGTAAAATTGTCACCTTTCTCTTTGATGGGTAACTCAGAAGGAGATAACTGAGGATCTGATCTCTATTCATGGCTTCTACATTCACGGTTTCCCAGAGTGGGTAGTTTTAGAAGATGGATAGGAATGAGAATGAGATTCGTCTTCACCTGGGCACCCTAGGCCAACAAGAGATGATCTCCATGGATGATAACCAAATGACATCCTTTCCAACACTGGAGCAAAAGCCTCAGATGTGGCTAGGGCTTCTGAGGGCTACCCTCAACTTTGTCCTTCCTTTAGAAGATTCAGGGGTGAAACTTCTTAGTAAGGAAATATCCCTATAGTCTTTCTGTCTAAGGGTAAGACTTCTTGACTCTGCCTCCCATATAACAATGGCCAGAGGGACTTGATCTCAGCTCTAGACCTTGGAGAGTGGGGGAACTCCCTAGAGAGGCCCTTAGAGCAGAAGAGCTGCTCTGAATGTGAATGAGGTCTCCAAGGGCCAACTTATTCCTTCCCCGAATCACTATTGTTTCAGTGGGTTGCATCATACAAGAGGGGACCCAGGGTGGCCAATAATGTCTAAAGATAAAAATATAGAATTCTGAGGATTCCTGGTACAAAAACTTGGAATTGCCTTCCTTCTCCCCTCCCTTTATCCTTCTTCCTTCTCATTTCCCTTCCTTCTCATTTCATTGTTTTAAATCATATTTATGATTACACAAAAAATATAATGATAAAAGAAAATGAAAAAGATACTGAGGATACTTTAAAAATGAAAAAAGATATTGGGGCGCTGGGGTGGCACAGTTGGTTAAGCATCTGACTCTTGATTTCTGCTCAGGTCATGATCTCGGGGTTGTCAGATTGAGCCCTACAGTGGACTCTGCGTCCAGTGTGGAACCTGATTAAGATTTTCTCTCTCCCTCTCCCTCTGCCCATCCCCCCACCCCCACCCCATGGCTCACTCACTCTCTAAAAAAAAAAAAAAGGTAGGGACGCCTGGGTGGCTCAGTTGGTTGGACGGCTGCCTTTGGCTCGGGTCGTGATCCCGGAGTTCTGGGATTGAGTCCCACATAGGGCTCCCAGCTCCACGGGGAGTCTGCTTCTCCCTCTGACCTTCTCCTCGCTCATGCTGTTTCTCACTGTCTCTCTCTCAAATAAATAAATAAAATCTTAAAAAAAAAGACAAAAAAGGTAAAGAAAAAAGATATTAAAGATATTTTAATTATAAAATAAGAAAATAAAAATTTATCATGTCATCCCAAATTAATTGTTGCAATTCAAATAAAATTCAAATCAATTAAAATCTTCAAAACAAATTTTTAACTGTGGCAAAAACGTTTTATTGTGAACACATTTAAACATATACAGAAGTAAAGGGAATGGTGTATTGACCCTTCTGTATCCATCATCCAACTTCAACAATTATCAGCTCCTTGACTGTTACCCAGCTTTGACCACACGGAGCTGGTAAGTGTGGTCCCTGTGTTCCATGAGCAGTCATGTGTCTAAGACACAGGAAAGTTCCATTACTGAAAGATAGAAGGGAAGGGCAGTACTGAGGAGGGATGATCAGGCTTTTTAAAAATTTTAAATAAGATTTTATTTATTTATTTTTAGACAGAGAGTGCTCACCCACAACCGTGAGCTGAGGGAGGGCAGAAAGAGAGGGCGGGAATCTCAAGCAGACTCCACGCTGAGCACAGAGCTTCATGCGAGGCTTGCTCTCACACCATGAGGTCATAACCTGAGCTGAAAGCAAAAGCTGGGCACTTAACTGACTGAGCCATTCAGATGCCCTGGATGACTGGCCTTTGCCATGGATGAGGACTGAATGGTGAGTAATTACCTAGGAGATAATGCAGCAACAATATAGAGGGAACTTGGGCCTTTCACTCCAGACCACCCATTTATCTCTGGACTTAAGAGAAAAGTAATCTATTTTGTTTGAGGTGCTGTATTTAGGGATCTCTTCTATAACAGCTTAACCTTTATCTTCCTAAAATAGATTTCCTAACCAACTCAAATTGTCTCCAATGTCCCACCGTCAAAAATAAAGTTGCAATAGTCCCCTTTCCTTCCTTTTGCCTTCAGGAGCATATTCATTGTGTCTGAGAGAATACATCAGGTGCTCTCTGAGCTACACAGTGTAAGAGGAAGTTTTCTCATTACAAACTGACAAAGGTAAGAAGTAAAAAATTGTTCACAACAGCCATTTGAAGATCTAGTTCTACATGTTCAGAAATATGTCTGGGCTTAATACTAATGACAGAATTCTTAATCATCCAAGGCTGCTTTTATAACTTAATACAGATAATAAATTAGGCTAAAATGTACTGTAATATTTGGTAGAGTTCAGGACCTTTAGTAAACCGCAAAATAAATTTTGATACACCAAAGCAGCAAGACTTGCAACCAGACACCTTAGACACAACAGATCCTCAACTCTAAAGTTCTACTCTTGAGAGCATTTCCGTCTTTGGGGAGTCTCTCAGTCTCTAGAGGATAAAGGCAGGGAGAAGAGTCAGCATAGCATGCCCATGAAGTCTGTGCTGTGTATAGAGATGCACGGCCCAGGGAGAGGGTGCCCTCGCTCCTGCATAGCACATACCAATTGTGTGAATTATGTTGCCTAGCACTGGGTCCATGGTCTGAATATCCTGTCATGCTCTGCCCTGTTAGTCCAATACCGAATGGCCATGCTTCCAGGCAGAGGACCTGCAGGGTTGCAGTTTGTGAAAAAAATGGAGAGCAAAACCTTTGAAATAGACAAGCAGTTATTCCACTTGTCTTTAAGCAGATGGCTCCCTGACCGTTGATGTCCCAGAGGTAGATTCTGGTGTGGCCGTTAAGCTTTGGTGGCTTAAATGGGTCATCAGATGGAAGTGCGATATCCAGAGAGAATAGACCACCGTCGTATACAGAACCCGGTGGACCATTCATAACTGTTGTCTCCCTCGGGCCCAGCACTGCGGTTAGGAGGAAGACTGGAGGTTTCTTTCCACTTCACCAGCAAGAGCCAAGCAGACACAGCTCATCACGGATATGTTGTCATGATGAACTGTAACTAGTCTTTAAGTAAGAGAACTGGACAGCACAATTTGCTTTGTCATACACAGGCTCGTTCTAGACTTGCTTGGTAGTTGAGGTAGTTGTTTGGGTTTGCTAACTAGCGTTATCCAAAGGAGAACACACTTATCACGTCACTATAACAGGTGGTAGTTTTACAAGGTGGAGTGAGGCCCCTCTGAGGTAAAGCTTCTGCCCTTCCCCAGAAACTGGGAGACAGGGGTGCTGTGTTTTCTGATAATTACATTTTGAGGAGTTTGTTCTTAGGTCCTTGAGGAACACATTATTGGTAGTAAAGCTGGGGAGGGGCTTTTTTTTTTTTTTAAGATTTTATTTATTTATTTGACAGAGAGAGAGAGAGATCACAAGTAGGCAGAGAGGCAGGCAGAGAGAGAGAGAGGAGGAAGCAGGCTCCCCACTGAGCAGAGAGCCCCATGTGGGGCTTGATCCCAGAACCCTGAGATCATGACCTGAGGTGAAGGCAGAGGCTTAATCCACTGAGCCATCCAGGCGCCCCACGAGGGGCTTTTTAGCTTTTAAAAAGATTTATGTACATTTCAAAGAGACAGAGAAAGAACTTACAAATTTTCTAAAGTAAATGCTCTAAGAAAAGGGAAGAGGGAGAGAAGTCTTTTCCTTTAATTTTAGTGGGGGAGTTCGCCTTTTAGTTTTAATTTGCACTTGCCCTTATGTCGTCCAATTGTTCTCCACCCTTGGGTGAAAAGTTTCATTTCCCCACTGAGTTTCCTTTGTGCCTTTCAAAAATCAGTCCACTCGCTTTGTGTGGACCCATGTCTGGATTCTCTGGTTTCATCGCTCTGCACGTCTATTCCTTTGCTAGCCTCTTGCAGACGCAACGCTGTGTTATAACTTTATAGTAAGTCCCAAAATCAGATGCTAGAAGTCGTCCAATTTTGTTCTTTCTCAGATTTGTTTCAGCTATTTTAGTCCCTTTGCCTTTCCAGCTTCACCAGTTTCCACAGGTTAAGTAAGGTTTTGAACCCTTTTCATGGGCTGGAAGGGCCACCCCCACTCCCTCAGGCGGGCTTTGATGAATTTCCTGCTTCAGGCTGAGGCTTTTGTTCCGCAAGGGAGCTCGGGGAGCTGAGAATGGGAGATTTGATGGTGGCTGCTGTTCCCTGACTCCAGCCAGCCCAGGAGGAAAGCTTTCCTTAGCGTCTCCCCACCAGCCTCCCCGGAAGAGCCGGGTGGGGTTCCTGGGGGAACAAACTGCAAGTAAGTGGGAGCTTCCCTAGGACCGCAGCCCTCTGGAGCCTCAGCGCCTCTCACAGCTCACATCCAGCCTCCAGCAATCTGTTAGCATTTCTAGTTTAATCTTCCTCCTCCTTGAGATGGCACCAGCAGCTTTTGTCCTGAGTAAGCCAACGCTCAGGTCTCATGTCTCCCTGCAGGCACACTCTTTTCTCCAGATTTCTGTGTGGCCAGCTGCCCAAGACAGCTCTCTGATGGCTAAGATAAGTGGTTGACTTTGTCCAGCTTTTTTCTTATTGTAAGAGCGGGAGTGATAGTTTGCTAGCCCTCCGCAACTCTGAGCCCAAACCAGAAGTCTGAGTTTTTAAATAAGAAAATCACAGCTCTTGTTTCCAGGATGTCTTTTATTTTACCGTATTTGAATCTCTTTAAATGCCCTCCCTGTGTTTTCCTCTGTGGGGGTTGTTTCAGTCTGTCTAGCTCCTTGCACATTTTTTTATGGGGTTGTTCTGATTAGCTGCTTGATGCTTACCTCTCTCTGTACGGTTTTGTTTGCTCATTGTGGCGAAGTCTGGCTGGTTGAGTTCTGTAAGTGGTGACAGTCTCCTGACAGAAGGCAGTCTGTGCCCCTCCCACCCTGTCCCCCCATCTTCTCCCCATGCTACATCTACGTTCCTTAGGCTCCTGGAGAGAGAGGCGTGCACACCACTCCTAACAGAACTTCCCTGGGCCCCGAGCCCCCTGGCCCAGCTTCCTGAAGGCTGCAGCTGCCGCTCAGCTCAGGAGAACCAGGAAATTTGAATTTGGGATTAGCATTCCATGGGACATGTTCAAGCTGCTGACTCTGTACATTTTTGTATACAACACATTGAATATATTAATGGTCAGCTATCCTGTATCTTCATTTTGCCTGTCACTGGTCTAATCCATTAAGTGCCACTGCTTAGTGCTCAGAAAGAAATCTATTGCTTTCACTTTCAAGTTTCTATAAGAACTTCCTTCAAGTTCTTGAGTACTTATAAAGCATTCTTCCTCCAGATAAAATTTCCCCAAACCCAAATATCTTCTACTTTTCCTTTTTCAAAATCCTCAGTGGTCTCTTTGTTATGGGTTGAGGACTAAATAATCCTAGCTCATTCAGACCTCATTGCAGAGGTCTATATGGCCAACTGGACATTTCTCCCTATGGCTCATGAGAAAGCTTCCCAGCCATCATGCTGGTCTGCCTGTGGACCTCATACTTCCTATTCAGCTCTCACTAAAGGGCAAGAGGGCAAGAGAATTTTTAAAAAATTAGTGGCAAGAGTCAGACATATTTCCATTGATAAAGAAGACTCCAAGGATCCAAATGACAGATCTTACAAATCTATGATTTGCAGGGAAAGGATACAACATGACAACAGCATTAAAATAAAGATATGCATCACAGCCAAAGGCCGCCTCATAGCAAGGGGAGAGGACTGGAGGGAGATCACTTGTCTTCTCTTCACAGGGCCAAACAACACGTGTTTTCTCTCTTGGTTAGAAACCACCACCATGTGTGTGAAACATACTAGAAGCAGCTCAGACTGGGTATGCGTGACACGTGGCTTCCTTGATCCAGCCTAGTAAATTAGCCACAGCTGCACGAGCCATTGCACACAGAGGTAGCAGCCATTTGAAGATCCAAGGTGAGCCCAAACATTCCCTGAGCAGCAAGCAGACATTCTCCTCCACTTAGCTCTTCTTAGCTCCTCCACTTAGTCAAGGATGGGGACTTTGCCCCTTGGTCTAAAATTCTCAGTAGCCATTTCAGCAAAGGCAGAACTTCACGGGGCTGCTTTTAACACACTGAAAAGTCAAAATTCTTTTCACTCATGAATCCCTTCTTTCTATGTTTTCTTGCCTGCCACTGTTAATTTGTCCTACCTTTTAAAATAGTAATTGGTCTTACAGATGTAGCTATTTTATCAGGGGATGTCCGCCCCAGTTCCTTTGGTTGAAGCGCCACCTCCTGGCCAGAGAGGGCGAAGCTCAACCAAAGGAGAGTCTGAGCTTGCTTGCATTTATTTATTTATTTATTTATTTATTTATTATTTATTTATTTATTTTTAAAGATTTCAAACAATGAATCTTGGAACACTGAAAAAATAAAATAAAATTAAAAAAAGATTTTATTTATTTATTTGACACAGAGAGAGAGAGAGAGAAAGAAAGAGAGAGTGAGCGTGCAAGCAGGGGGAGTAGCAGAAGGAGACTCCCCACTGAGCAGAGAACCCAATTCGAGACTGTGGGATCATGACCTGAGTGGAAGGCAGGCACTTAGCCAGCTGAGCCACCCAGGTGTCCCTCTGAGTTTTTATTTTTGCTAATGGTGAATGCAGCAACCACGGAACCAAATAGCACCTGCGGTCTTTCCTGCTAATCCATTTTATTTATTTATTTATTTATTTATTTATTTTTAATTTCTTTTCAGCGTAACAGAATTCATAGTTTTACACCACACCCAGTGCTCCATGCAATGCGTGCCCTCCATAATACCCACCACCAGGCTCTCCCAACCTCCCACCCCCCGCCCCTTCAAAACCCTCAGGTTATTTTTCAGAGTCCATAGTCTCTCTAATCCATTTTGCGAGATCCTGAGGCTTAGGTTTTATCATTTTCAGATTCCACTGGAAAGTTTATTGTCAGTAACTGCTTTCAAAGCATGTGCTACTTCAAACCTAGGGTGACTTGGCAACCATCTGGCATCAATGATTCATTTCCATCCCCTTTAGCAGAAACATAGTTTTTCTATCTAAATAATGCTTTAGCCATATTTTTAGTTAAAAATAAGTCAGGGAGTGAACTTCTAATTCCCTTCCTCATACCAACTGAACAAATGGCAGCAGTTAGGGTTTGTTAAAGGACTCTCACAGGACCCCAAATAACAATGCTTACAGATCTATGGTTGTTGTAGGGGACACAGCATAGCAACAACGTCAAGTAAGGATAACTTCACAGCCAAACCTACCCCACGGCAAGGCATCCAGAGACACCTGACATAGGCTCCCATGTCCTCTTTCTGCAATGTCATGGCAGGACATACTTCTTAGATCAGGAATCACTGACGGTGCATGGAACACTCTGGAACCAGGGAGGCCAAAAGGGTTCTAGGACTGTCTTGTACCCTGTTGATCACATAGATCTATTCTTGCTATGTAACCAGCCTCAACAGCAGAGGTCTCTGTGAGGTCTCCCTGAGACCAGTACAAGCAATCTCATTGTGTCAATAAACAATGCTGACACACTGGGATAAGGCACCTCAAAACTCACCTTGGACCAATGGATAGACACAAAGCAACATATTAATCAGTACATTTCATACATTGACCAGGGATCTGTGCCATGTCTCTTATCTCAGTGAAAAAGTTTAGACCAATTCCATGTGTGCTGGAGTTAATTCTCACAGCACACTTTCCTTATTCAGTATTAAACCTCTGTCAAAAAGCACAATGATGGGGCACCTGGGTGGCTCAGTGGGTTAAAGCCTCTGCCTTCGGCTCAGGTCATGATATCAGGGTCCTGGGATCGAGCCTTGCATCAGACTCCCTGCTTGGCGGGGAGCCTGCTCCCCTCCCACCCTGCCTGCCTCTCTGCCTACTTGTGATCTTTGTCTGTCAAATAAATAAATAAAATCTTAAAAAAAGAGAGAGAGAGAGAGATGGGCTTTCCTATTAAAAAAAGCACAATACTCCATGCATTCTGGATGCTCACAGGAAGCCTGATGGGTGAATCAGTGAATGAATAAACACAATTTGCAACCCCAGGCTTTGGCTGACTAATTTTCTTTCCCTTTCTTTTCTTTTCCTTGAGCACATGTTTTCCATCTCAAAGAAATTTGGACAGTTAGTCACTCATTGTTTTAAAGTGAAATGTTTCCGTTCTTTCACCACAGTTAGATCATAAACTCCTGGAAGGCTGGGATATTTTTAATTTTTCATCCCTACCTCTCCTTTCTAATGATTCCAGTCTTCCATCTGGGCTCCATGGTATCTGTCTCTTATCCATGCTACATAGTAGATATCAACAAGGAACTGATTTCTCTACCCCATGGGCATGCCAAAGTGTGGTCATTGGCAAAATGTGTACTTAATATTTCCTGGATCCACAATGTATTCTTGGTGAATATTTATTAAAAGGAAATTAATCTCAGTCTATCTATATGATTGGATTATATATCATTCTAGGAATAATAGATACATGCTTAGGTCTCTAGAGAGTATCACTGAGTCTTTAAAATCCACACGAGATATATATGGTTATACTTATTTAAGAGATTAAAGAAACAGAGACTAAGTAATTTGTTTGAGGTCACTCAGGTGTTACATGTTTGAGCAAGGATTTGAAATAAGATCTGTTCAAGATAAAATTTTGGCTCATTCACATAGCTACCATAGTGTCCCAAGATATTTCAGAAAGCAGAGCGGGTGACATGCTCCAGCCATATAAGGGAGGGATTCTTCTTTTTGGTTTCCTTGTTGACATTTTAGAAATTTCCCTCATGTTGCTTCCTGGTCAATCAATTCCTCATTTTATTCAGCCTTGACCTTTTAAAATGTTATAATGCAGGGTAGATATATTCTTATTAGAAGATTGTTTTAAATTATATTATCCTTGTTTTCCTTGCCATTACTTATGTTTGACTAATTTGTTAAGAACTCTAAAATCTGCATAAAAGTCTTCTACAATATTACTCAGCCATCAAAAATAATGGAATCTTGCTATTTGCAACCACATGGATGGAACTAGAGGGTATAATGCTAAATGAAATAAGTCAGTCAGAGAAAGACAAATACCATATTATTTCACTCATATGTGGAATTTAATAAACAAAACAGATGAACATAGGAGAAGGGATGGGAAAATAAGATGAAAACAGTGACAGAGGCAAACCATAAGTGAGGCTGAACTCTAGAAAACAAACCGAGGGTTGCTCTAGGGGAGCTGGGTGTAGAATGGGGTAAATGGGTGATGGGCATTAAGGAGGGCATGTGATGTAGTGGACTTTGGGTATTATATGCAAGTGATGAATGATTACCTTTGAAACTAATAATACAGTATATGTTACCTAAATTGAATTTAAGTAAAAAATTGAAAACAAACATATTTCATCTTATTGATGATACATAATTATGTCTCAAATAGGTAGTATGTCTCTGAAAATATTCTTCCTGGAGACCATTACTTAGTAATACATGTTGGTTTAAGCTATTGGATACAGCAGAAATACTCATCAAAAGCATTTAATTTTTTCTTTTTTTTCCATGAAAGTGTTAGTATGTCCATTTGATCCTCACTGATTTGATTAAAAGTACCCATAAATACATTGAAATAAAGTCTCCCACAATTATTATAAATTTGTTAATTTCCCTTATTATTTTCTACAGTATTTTATGTTCTGTGACTTGAGCAGTTAATGTGCAGTCATTTTATCTTCCTTGTGACATATAGGTATCATTGTGGTTGTACCCATCTAAGTTTGAGAGTAATATTCATTCAGTCAGCACATTTTTCTTGAGCATTTACTACATGTTTGACTACTGTCCTAGATTCTTCAACTAATTTTTTTTATTAACATATAATGTATTATTAGCCCCAGGGGTACAGGAACTAATTTTTTTTTTGCTTCAAATTCAATTTTGACTGAAAATGAGACCTTGACAGCTACTTTCTCATATGCATTTTCTAGTTTAGATGTTTGAGCAATTTTTAAAAACTTTCAACCTTCATGATTCACTTGCAAGTCTTGTTTTAAGAGTATAATTTCTTTAAAATATTTTATTTAGTATTTATCTTTAAAGAGAGAGAGAAAGAGAGAGAGAGAGAAGGGGGAGAGGTAGAGGAAGAGGGAGAGAGAATCTCAAGCATGCAGAGCCTGACAGGGGGCTCAGTCTGACTACCCTGAGATCATGACCTGAGCCGAAATCAAGAACTGGATGCTCAACCGACTGAGCCACCCAAACACCTTGAGATTATAATTTTTATTGTTTAAGACAATAGATTTCTTTAGTGTAGTTGAGCCACAGTGTTTACATTAGCTCCAGGAGTACAGCATAGTGATTCCACAAGTTTATCCTTTACAAAGTCTTTATTTTTGAAGTCTTTATTTTGTATATAACATATAGCTTTCATAACCCAATCTTAAAATCTTTTCTTTTTAATTTGATGACTTTACATTTCCATTGTTGTTGTAATATATGGTTATTGATGTTTTCTGCAATGCTATTTAAAAAACATTTTTGTGCTCTTGTGGTGCTATTTTGTTTTCTATCTATTTTTGTGCAAGAGTGTCACTCTGTCCTCACATTTCCAAAGACCAGTAGATACCAAATGACAGTGCATAATATGTACAGAAGAAAAAAGAGGACCCCAAAATTCTGTAACAAGGCAAATTTTCATTCATATGTAGAGTCAAAATAAAGAGACTTTCATATTTTTTTTTAAAGAGAGAGAGGGTGGAGTGGGGGACAGAGGGAGGGGGAGAGAGAGAATACCAAGCAGGCTCCATGCTGAGTGTGGAGCCTGACATGCGGCTCAAATTCATGACCCTGAGATCATGACCCAAGCCGAAACCAAGAGTGGGACACTTAACTGACTGAGCCACCCAAGCACCCCTAAAATAAAGAGATTTTCAGATATGCAAGGTCTTGGAATATTTTGCAATAGCCATTCCTTAAAAAAAATCTAGACAAGTGCATATTAACAACTAAATCAAAGCAGAATGAAATGAAGAACTTGGGGCGCCTGGGTGGCTCAGTGGGTCAGGTCATGATCTCAGGGTTCTGAGATCAAGCCCTGCATCGGGCTCCCTGCTCAGCAGGGAGCCTGCTTCCCCTTCTCTCTCTGCCTGCCTCTCTGCCTACTTGTGATCTCTCTCTGTCAAATTAATAAATAAAATCTTAAAAAAGGAAATGAAGAACTCATGAATAATGATCAGTAACACTCAAATGGTGGCTGTTAGTGTTCTAGTGCTTGATCTCCCATTTCATTAATCCTCATGCTAATGATACAGTGTAGATACCCTTGTTATCCCAATTTTATATATAGAAAACAGGTACAGAGTAGGTAAGCAATTTGTCAGGATTATAAAACTTATATGGGCAGAGTCAGGATATGAACACAGGCAACGAGGCTGCTAAGACTGTGTACATAACCATTATGTTCTGCTGTGCAAAAGGGAAGTAGAATGGGGGAATGTGCCATCAAAGGGATGCCAGTGAATAGTAAATAAATTGAAACATAGAATGAAGCCTAAATAACTATAGATTATGATTGAAATCCAGAATTTAATTGATTCAACAGCAACTAATATAAAGACAATAATATGTTGATAACATCTAGGGACAAAAATTTCAGAACGTAAAAACAAAAAACAAACAAACAAACAAATCCCAAAACAATGGAGGAAAGAGGTTGAGGTGGCAGAAGGAGGAAGGATTTTTTTTTTTAAGATTTTATTTACTTGTTTGATAGAGAGACAGAGTGAGAGAGGGAACACAAGTAGGAGGAGTAGGAGAGGGAGAAGCGGGCTTCCTGCCAAGTAGGGAGCTGCATGCAGGGCTCAATCCCAGGACCCAGAGATCATGACCTGAGCCGAAAGCAGACACTTAATGACTGAGCCACTGAGACACCCCAGGAGGAGGGATTGTTAAAGTAAAATGAATTTATAATATTTGACAGGAGGTGTCAACATATTCTGTTTTTAAAGGTGAACTTCAATGTGGTTCATATACACAATGGAATATTACTCAGCCATCAGAAAGGATGAATACCCAACTTTTGCATAACATGGATGGGACTGGAGGAGATGATGCTGAATGAAGTAAGTCAAGCAGAGAAAGTCAATTATCATAAGGTTTCACTTGTGGAGCACAAGGAATAGCATGGAGGACATTAGGAGAAGGAAGAGAAAAATGAAGAGGGGGAAATAGGAGGGGGAGATGAAGCACGAGAGACTGTGGACTCTGAGAAAATGCGGGTTTCAGAGGGGAAGGGTGGGGGGATGGGTTGGCCTGGTGATGGGTATTAAAGAGGGCACATATTGCATGGAGCACTGGGTGTTAGACGTAAACAATGAATCTTGGAATGCTAATCAAAAACTAATGACATACTGTATGGTGACTAACATAATAATAATAAAAAAGTTGAACTTCATAAATACAGATTTAAGACTATATTAGAATGATAAAGAAGAGGTAAAAATTGTCTAAATATTATGAAGGACAATAAAATGCATAATTCTTAACAAAGTAGATCAACAACACAAAATTAATAAGGATGACAAAATAAAGTACATTGCTGATTAATTCAGGAGATACAACATCTGTGACCTCTACGAAAGAAGTGGTGCTGATGGTACAAAGGGGCAGAATTAAAAATAGACCTTATATCTAAAGAGCTAAATAAGATATGATTTTATGTATTTTATTTTTTGTTGGCAATATAGCCAGGGAGAGGGTGGTTTAGGGCTCCCTTCCAGTTAGTGGTCCAGAATTCTACCTTAGGTTCAAGCAGTAGGCAAGGCAAACTCATCTGCCACATTCTGTGTCCTTGTTCACTACCTCAAATAGTGTAGGATTTTGCCCAATGTCCTTCTCACAGCCGCCTTAACCTCTTGGTTCTTTAGGCTGTAGATGAGGGGATTCAGCAAGGGTGTGACTGCGCTGTACTGCAAGGAAGAGAGCATATCCAGGGAGGAGCCAGATGTGGGCATAAGGTATCGAATCAACCCTGAGCCAAAGAACAGGGTCACTGCAATGAGGTGGGAGGAGCAGGTGGAGAAGGCCTTGGTTCTGCCTGAGGTGGAGCTGATGCTCAGGATGGTGGAGACAATACGGGCGTAGGAGAAGAAGATTGGGAGGAAAGTTCCAAGCCCATGCAATAAGATGGAGCAGATCAAGATGTCAATATTGATGGAAATATCAGAGCAAGATAGAGGGAAGAGGGAGGGCAGCTCACAAGTATAGTGGTGTATGGTTTGGGCCTCACAGAAGTCCAGGTTAAGAGCCAAGAGCAAAATTACGACTGAATTGAAAGAGGCCAGGCACCATGAGATGAGAACCAGCCTCACACAGAGCTGGCTGCTCATCACCTGGCCATAGAGCAGTGGGTGGCAGATGGCAGCATAGCGGTCATAGGCCATCACTGAGAGCAGAAAGGCTTCAGTCCCAGCGGTGATAAACACAAAGAACACCTGAGTCAGGCAGCCCTCTACCGAGATGGTTTTCTTCTCAGACAGAAGGTCCTTCAGTAGCTTGGGCTCAGTGACTGAAGAGAAACAGAGGTCTAGGAAGGACAGGTTACTCAGGAAGAAGTACATGGGCGTGTGGAGGCGGGCATCAGCCCTGATCACCAGCAGCATCATCAGGTTCCCCGTCACGGTCAGGAGGTAAATCCCCAGGAAGAACACAAAGAGCAGAGCCTCGATGTGGGGGTTGTTGGACAGCCCGGTGAGAATAAACTCAGTGATGGTGCTGTGGTTCCTCCAGGCCATTTGTGGAGGGGTTTCCCTGGATAAAACAGAAGTACAGATGAGATCTGTCATCATTCCTCTTACCCTATATCCCTCCCTGCTCTGCCTTCGCTCTGCTCAGACATCTCAAAGCTGCTCTCACTGTATATCAGGAAGAGCTTTTATCCTGTTTGGTTATCATCGATTCTGGGTCACAGTCTTTGCATATTTCAGAGAATCTTCTTCCTCTTTTATAGGGATTTAACTGGAAAAAAGATCTCCCTGGTTCACTTACACATTTGTTGCATTTAGATTCTATTGCATTCTTCCTCGAGTATAGAAATCTAAAAATTCTAACACATCTTTGCAGGGGTCTTAAACCTTCTTTCTTCAATTTCTCAATCATAATTTTTTTGTTCAAAATCATCTAATGGCTCCTCACCAGATTTGATCTCCATCTTACCTGGTTGATAAAATGATTATTAAAAATTAAATTAAAAAATTAAATTTCTTTTAAGATCAGAAGAAAAAGTGAATATAATGCAGACTGGATTATAGTCATCTCATAAACTGCAATCATAAAGTATAAATTTTAGTATGGTTTTATGGAAAATGCGCCTAGGAAGGCAAAAGTGCCTGGGGCCCATGAAAGTCATGTGTCCCTGATCATTACTTCATACAGAGGATTTCATTTTAATAAGAGCTTATTAAACACGGAGCACTTTCTTAAACACTTACCTAAATTGTTTTAAGGCATCTCTGTGATTGGATAGGGAATTATTAGCCCCAGGGTAAGGAATTTTATCCCCATTTTACCTGTGAGAAGTCTGATATTAAGGGATATTTTGTAATGTCATGTTGACAACAGTAGAAGAAAGAGGAAATAAATTCCGTTTTTTTTTCTAAGTATAGCCCAATGTCTAGGCTTAGTCACAGTGATGAGGAACACTTTTCTTACTTGGACCTTTAAATTCTTCCTCATCTGTCCTTAAAGTTTCAGTCATTTTGGCTTCTTTTGATACCAGAAAGGTCTGTTTGCTTCTGTGTCTCTGCTCATCTTCTCTGTATGTTCTCCTCTTAATTCCACTGACCCGACTCTCATGGACCTTCCAATGTCACCTATAACCTTGATTTTTTCCTTTTACCCCTTCCCAACTGCTTCCTCCTTGACTCACAGCTGTCTGTTCAAATCACTGGGCCACTTGTTCTCAGGTGCCTTATGTCATAGTTTGAATTCTGTGTCTGTCTCATGTGAGATATCTTTCTCACATGTGAGAATATGTGAGATATTTTTTTCCCCCTCTGTGAGCTCCGTGAGAACAGGGACCACAACTTGACAAGGACAATCACCACTAGCTTCTGATTACCTCTCAAATTTCTGTCTGATTATTTTGGGAGCCTCTCTGTGGCATCTCCTGTGCGTCTCAGACAAGACTTCTTGACTGCCCTCCGCACAGGCTCATCCCTTCCTCCATGGGCCCCCACAGCACTGGCCCCTGTGGGGAGCACTGCTGACATTGTTGTCCACCACTACTTCTGGCCCTCCCACTCACGCAGCCTGGAGGGCACTGCTGCTGAATTTCAAGGATGTCTACACAGAGCACACCATCTCATGCTGCTGCTCATCCTCTTTCTCGTGGTCTCATATTAGTAAAATCCACAAGCACTGTGGCTATCACTGCAAGAAGCTGCTTGTGTTGTTAGTGTGGATGTGTTATTCTTTTATGGCCCCATGAGGGCTAGATGGAAAAGGCTTATAGTTTTCTTATAAACATTGTTTCTCTCATCCTCTTGCTCTAAGTGTCAGCTGTGTAACCAGGAGGACCAGATGGTGAGACATTTAGATTAATGATGACACTAAGAATCACTTTGACCCCTAACATCTTGGTCTATGTAGTGAGTCACTGCCCTATGTGACGATTCCTTTCTCAGTTGGACGTTTGAGGCTAATTTACCCGGATTCTGTTTTTGTCTGCCAGTCCACTGTCTGATCCCATGGTAGGCTTCCGTATCATAGAAATATTTAATCTTACTGATCCAGAAAGCCCTGCCTCTGACCCTTCAAGCTTTGCCAGGAATCCATGTCCAGGCACTAACTTATATCATGAAATGCTTAAATTCTGATCCCATTAACAAATCCATCAGTCCCACCTCAGTCCATCTCAGACTCAAGTCTGGATTACCTGTGTGCCAGGGCAAGTAGGGCAATGTTCTCCGTTATGTGCCTGTAGGACATTAGCTTCAATCCAGTGATGGTGAAGCATCACTGGCTGGAGAAGTTACTTTTGAGGATCCAGCATGGGTAAAATAGCAGATACCATTGAAACCAAGCATTATATCTGAATCTATACAAGCCAAGCAAAATGATAAGTGGAAGCCATTCTTTCCAAAGATCTCTGTATTTCAAAATATGTATGGATGTGGCTATCCTGAAAATCGCCTCCATTCTTCCACTGTCATTCACAAGGAGCACCTGGCTACGATGTCCACAGGGGCTTCAAGCTCTCATCTGAAGAACACTGTAGCATTTGTGGAGAATCCTGTTCTCTCCTGCCCTACATCCACATATTGCATAAATGAAGGCAACAGCTACTTTTCTCTTGTGATTTTCAAGTTGTCAGGGAGAGAGCAATCTCCCTCCCCCTCACCATTCGCTGTCCTTATACAATTCATCAAACTGATGCCTGAAACTTCTTTCATGACCAGGAATGATTATTTCCATTTAAATCCTCGACCAATTAAGCATAAAAATAAAGTGCACTTGCTGTCACTCTTCTGAACGGAAGATATTGGCTTCATTTAATCCTGAGCTATAGTAGACTGAAGGCAGATGTAGGATATGGATTGTGGAGAGGACGAGACTAAAAGGAAAGACAGGGAGACTGAGGAGAGGTGGGAGCTGTCAAAGGGGAGGATTTCAGCAGTGTCTTAGGTGAACGCCTGTTCCAGCTTTTTGCCGACACAGACACGTCATATCCATCAGACACCTGGTAATATGATGAATATCTCCTACAAAGAGATACAGCAGATTACTGGCTATATTCATGACTTTGTGCCTCTCAGGAGGTTAAAGAAAATCAGCATGTTTTTCATTCCAGCTGTTAATACAGCAAATCACAGATTTATGTTGGGGACTTAAGGATCAAGCCCAAAGTTAAGAACAATTCTCCTGGAACTATGATCTTAATTACCCAATCTTTGCCCAAAGAGGAAGCTATTTGACAGCATGTTTTCACTAAATGAGAGAGTCTTTAGTGTGTGTACAAGTGCCTTGCACACTGGTTGCTTAAAGCCATATTTGGAATGAAGAAATGAATGAAGGGTGTGTGCAGAAAGTCAGACTAGACAAGGAGGCTCCAGGGATCCTGTGAGCTGGGCTGTGGTGTTCAGACCCTAGGTGCATGCAGGAGGAATCTGCTTGGGGAAGAGGGATGTCAGCATTGGGAGCAGGAGGGACCTAAAGGAATCTTCATCCACTTGATGTGGTTCTCAGAGCTGCCTCTCCTCTGCTTCTTTGCACCATTCACAGTGTCACAAGGTGACTAGTTCTCAGGTGACTTCAATAACAAGACAAGTCTCCTGTGCTTCTAACAGTTGTACTGAGCAAGCAGGAAAATACGTGGCTCTGACCGTGTAGTCCCTATCTCTGATACCCTTGTTTCATTGCCGGTGTCAGGTTTTTGCAATCTTTTGGGATCCTGAAGCATGAGAGGATCGATGCCTAGATTTTAAATTGTCACTGTCCTCAGTGTGAAGCAGGGAGGGAGAGAAAGTGTCCAAGGCAGCTGGAACTAATGCGCCATTCAGACAAGCAGAGATAGAGTCCCATCCAGGGAGATGGTCTGCCAAGGAGTGGGATGTTCCCACCTCTAGCTTAGGGACAAGGAGCGGGTGCAGCAGGAGCTTTAGGACAAAGGATCATGAGGTGGAGATGCGGGAGAGGATAAACAGCAGAAGTGAAGTGTACAGAGAACTTCACAGGCAGAAAATAGGGGGAACCACCAGAAACCCAGAGAAGATTTTACCATTCTCCTGGCTTTTCTTGGAGGAAGCAACTCCACATGTTCTGTGTTCCCCATCACAAGCAGATGCTTGGTAGGTAAATCCTGGTAAGAGAACCCCTGTCACAAGCATTTCTTTACAGATGCATGGCCTATTTTCTTTGCCGTCAGTGAGTGAAGGAAATTAGAATAGTTCCAGCTCTGGAAGCACTGGATATATCACAGCATCAGGTTTATTCTCCAGCACAACTTACAGGAGAGTGGTGTCATTCTGCAAGGGAGGCCACTCTACGGAAAGACAAGAGAACTTGTCTAAAGAAGCTCCTATTCTGAAAAACAGGCACCCATTTCATGAATCCCTTCTCACATGATCTCAGGTGCAGTAGCGAGCCTGGTCTTCCTTCATTCCATCTGTGATTCTGAATCCTCTTCTTAGAGCATCACCGAAAGAGAGAAGAATCCACCAGAGCCAATCAGAAGGTTCTTTGGACATTGGTAGCTCTGAGCTGGGTTGGGGCCCCCAGGGGAAGCTGGGCCGCTGCCCTGTATTCCCTGAAGCCTAAAGTCGAGCTCTGGACTCACTAACCACAGTTTGGACTTAACTAGAAAGGTAAATTTAGTGCACAAGGGTTCTCTCCAGGGTGGTATTACAAGTTTCTGAATTAAGGCAATTATTTAAAGCCTAGAAGACACTAATTATTAGGCTTGGGGGAGGCTGCTTAAAATCAAGAGAATAAGAAAGAGATTTAAAGGAAAACTGCTGGGAGATGGACATTTTCCTGATGGCATCAAAGCCCTGAGAAATCATGGAGGGAGCTGAGCTGGGACTTATTAGTGACTGAAGTCCAGTCTAGTGGACATTTGAGTTTTCCTTATTTTTCCCACAGGGCTGTCCACTATAATAACGAAAGGATAGGAGATAACTCCACCCTGGAATATTATTCACCTTTAGGTTTCTAGAGTTTCCACTTTAAGCATATAATGAATTTAAAAGAGAATTTATTAAAGAATAATAATTGAAGTTTATAATAAATTACTTTTAGTAAGTCATACAGATGGTTTTTGAAATAAAAAAAGTTAAAATTTTATTTCTTTTCAAGGTAGAGAAGAATCACCAACATTTTCATGGGGTTTACATACAAGTGACAAACACAGAGGCCATGGTACCCTTAAGTTAACTGAAGTGATGCAAACATCAATAAAACATGCATTCATCCTTCCTTCAGTAAAAAGTGAGTGCCAGGCAGGGCAGAAATGTGAGATCCCAGAATGAATACTTTTGCTTGTAGTGATGTGAAGGGGCACTTGCACCCCAATGTTTATAACAGCAATGTCTGCAATAACCAAACTATGGAAAGAGCCCAGACGTCCATCAACAAATGAATGGGTAAAGAAGATGTGGTGTATACACACAATGGAATATTATACAGCCATCAAAAAATGAACGACATGGATGGAGCTAGAGGCTATTATGCTAAGCAAAATAAGTCAATCAGAGAAAGACAAGTATCATATCATATCACTGATATGAGGAATTTGAGAAAGAAGGCGGAGGATCAGAGAGGAATGGAGGGAAAAATGAAACAAGACCAAATCAGAGAGAGACACAAACCATAAGAGACTCTTAATCTCAGGAAACAAACTGAGGGTTGCTGGAAGGGATGGGGGTGGGAGGGATGGGATGACTGAGTGATGGGCACTGGGGAGGATATGTGCTATGGTGAGCACTGTGAATTGTGTAAGACTGATGAATCACAGACCTGTACCCCTGAAACAAATAATAGATTATATGTTAATAAGAAAAAGATGTACTTTTGCTCATCCATCTAAGTGTCCTACGTGGGAATAGGCATTATTTTTAATGCCTTATCCCTCTCCATCATTCAGCTTTATTGAGCAGCTGTTAGGTGTCAGGCCCTGGAGAGACAGCTGTGGTAGCACAGAGACCTCTGCCCTCCTGTAAGTGCCACTCTGCAGGTAATACATACATAATTCAAAGTGCAGTGATGTGATGGCAAGCACCACCAAGAACAACAACAGGACAAGGAGACAGAGAGTGATGGGATGTGCTGTTTGATAGAGGAGGTTAAAAAAAAAAAAGAGGAGGCAGCATTAGGAACCTGAATGAAGGGACAGAGAGCCTTGTGGATATGGAGGGTGGGGACAACAAGTGCAAAAGCCCTTAGGTGGGACGTGTTGCTAAGTTGTACAGAACTGGGGATCAGGTGTCAGATGTTGGTAGCAGGGTCCTGGGAGATGTGCACAGTTTAGCTGTCCTGGCCCCTGTTCATGCCTCACTGACCTGGGGAGGGAGGAGAATGTCACTAGTCCCCAAGGTTGTGCTCTCTCATCATATGCTGTGTTCACAGTCAGTCCCCAAGCACAGCCTTGGGGACTAGTGACATTCAGGAAATGATCTTGATATCCTGTTATCCTCTGTGTTTGTAAAGTTTGAACTATTCTAATGCCTAATACCCTCTGACAGCAAGAAGATAAAACTATCTGTTCTGTCAAGAGTCAGGCGTAGGTTCTCTTATGGGGAGACTTTATCTATGATGTGTCCGTCTGAATGGGAAAGCAGAACACACAGGAGCTGCTTCCTCCAGGAAAAGCCAGGAGTATGGTAATATCCTTCAACGTATCTGTTATCCCTCCATTTTTAATTCCTAGAAAGTTCTATGTGTGTTTTAATTTTGCTCACCATGCCCCACCTTCACCCCATCCCCTAGCACTTTCTAATACATCCCACTACTGCTAGATCCTGAGACTCCTGTTCAACCTATTCCTCTTTCCTAAGTTTGTGGTGGAAACTTCCCACCCCTTCCTAGGCCACTTTCTTCCCTAGATTGGACCCTGATGTCTCTGTTCCTGAAAATGTTCATTTATCCCAGCTGCCTTGGACAAGATGTGAGAAAGATCTCTCTTCACTTCCTCATAACATTGTGACAGGGACATCTCACAGTCTAGACACAAATCCTCTTATGCGTCAGGATCCCAAAAAGACTGCAGAAAGTTGACACCTGGAATGAAATGAGAATATCGGAAATAGATGTTGACATTCTCCTCCTTCCCCAGGTCAGTGAGGGGTGAACAGGGGCCAGGACAGCTAGACTGTGCACATCTCCCAGGACCCTAGAAAGGTGACCTGGGAGGCCATGTGGAGGCTGGGGAGGGACATGGTGAAGGAAAACCCTGCCTAACCTGACCTCCTGCCTCTCCACCATGCTGCACTGGTGTGGTGAAGGATGCCACAGATTCCATGGTCCACGTGGAGCTGCTCTCCACCTGCCGGACCATCTCTGTGGCTACTTCACTCACATCGTGTACAGCTGAATCAGGGCAGGGCCAGGAGAGGGTTGGTGAGTGATGAGGGGTCTTACTCACCCCACTTGTTCTATGCCCACAGGACTCCCCTGCTTCTCAGTGGCATCACTGAAACCACTATGGAAGCATAAAGGTGAATGAAAAGTAAGGTGGACACACTAGTG
Source organism: Mellivora capensis (assembly GCA_004024625.1). NCBI lineage: Eukaryota > Metazoa > Chordata > Mammalia > Carnivora > Mustelidae > Mellivora > Mellivora capensis. The sequence continues at coordinate 47,284 of PISX010015951.1, forward strand.
CTTCAGCAAGGCTTGCCTATAAACTGAACACATTTTTCTCTTCCTCATTCTTGAAGCATCCTGTTCCCTTCACTTGTGTTTCTGTAGAATTATTTGTCCCAGACTTTTGGTATTGATGTTGACATCCTGCTGACATCAATGTAGACTTACTGATGACTTGGATGGCTGGTGGCACGGCTAGTCATGAGACCACTTGGAAGACATGATGAAGGTGGCTGGCCCCATGTATCAGATTTGTATTGAAATTGCCCAAATCCTGTAGTTTCCTAGGAAGTCCTCAGCCTCTTACTCCTGCAAGCCCGAAGTCTTACAGTCTTGGAGGCATTAGCCTGCTGGAGCTTTCTTAGCCTTGGAAAGTAGTAAACTGTCTTCCTTCTTCATATCTAAACTCTGTCTTCACTCTGGAATGAAGAGATTGGTTTTTGACAACATGACTTTTCTGCTCTGGAGCACAGAGGCTGTTTTTTGACAACATGACCTTGCCACGTGCAGCTCGCAGATGTCCATCCATGGCTTCTGAACTCTTCTACAGGATGGTGAGTGCTCCCTAAGGGACAGGGAGGAGGGGCCATGTGGTGGGACCTAGACAGGACAGAACAGATGGACACACCCATCTCTCTGACTCCAGGAGCCACACTCCT
>PISX010015952.1:0-47865 GCA_004024625.1 Mellivora capensis
CTGCTACCTGATGACTTCTCAGCTGCTACTTCTCCGCCATCTTGCTCCTCCTCCCCAATACTTGTGACTTCTGGAACAGACATCTTTATGTTGTTTCTGATCCTAATAGGAAAGGATTTAGTCTTTTGCTACTCAATATGATATTAACTATAAGTTTGTTTGTGTAGATGTTTTCTATCAGGCAGAAGGTATTTCTATCTGTTCCTAGTTTATTGAGTATTTTTATCTTGAAAGGCTTTTAGAGACTGTCAAATCACTTTTTTGAATAAATTTTGATCACCATGTGGATTTCCCTTTGATTCTATTACTGTGATACATTACATTGATCAATTATTGGTGTTAGTCCAAATTTGCGTTCCTGAGATAAATCCTACTTGATCAAAATGTATCACTTTTACTACATTGATAAATATACTTACTAATATTTTGTTGAATTTTTTTTTCTTTAGCATCTGTGTTCATGGGAAATACCAATTTAGTGTTTTCCTTTCTTGTGATATCTTTATATGTTTTTGTAGTTAGGATATTATTGGCCTCATAAAATGAGTTAAAAGTGTTCCTTCTGCTTCTAGGTGGTCAAAGAGATTGTAGAGAATTACTACCATTCCTTTTCTAAAATGTTTTGTGGAATTTACCACTGAAATCATTAAGGCCCCAGGTTTTCTCTTTTGGAAAGTTATTAATTATTGATTAAATTTCTTTAGTGTGTATAATCCTATTTAGGTAATCTATTTCACTTTGTGTTTTGGTAGTTTTAATATTTCAAGGTATTGATCTACCTCAACTAAATTATCAAATATTGGGGCAACTAGGTGGCTCAGTCAGTTGGGCATCTGTCTTCAGTTCAGGTCATGATCCCAGGGGTTGGGATACAGCCTTACCTTGAGCTCCCTGCTCAGTGGGAAGCTTGCTGTTCCTTCTTCCTCAGCCCACCTTTCCCCCTGTTTGTCCGCTCTCTGTCTCTCTCTGTCTCTGTCAAATAAATAAAATATTTAAAAAGATAGAAATTAGAATATAAATAAGTATATGAATAAATAAATTAACAAATACTGAGGTAAGAGTTGTTCCCAGTATTCCTTTGTTATCTTTTTTATGTCCTGGGATCAGCAGTGTTGACCTTTATTTCATTTCCCATACTGTTAATTAGTGTCTGCTCTCTTTTTCTTCACTAGCCTGGCTAGAAGGCTATGCAGCTCATTGATCTTAAATAACAACAACAAAAATTACATTTTCATGGGTTTTCTTGATTTCGATTTTAGATTTCCTCTCTATTTTTTACTATTTATTTTCTTTCACATGCTTAGGTTTAAATTGTTTTTCTCTCTCCAATCTTAAAAATCTTAGGTTATTGGGGCACCTGGGTGGCTCAGTGGGTTAAAGCCTCTGCCTTTCGCTCAGGTCATGATCTCAGGGTCCTGGGATTGAGCCCTGCATCCAGCTTTCTGCTCAGCGGGGAGCCTGCTTCCTCCTCTCTCTCTGCCTGCCTCTCTGCCTACTTGTGATCTCTGCCTGTCAAATAAATAAATAAAATCTTAAAAAAAAAACTTAGGTTATTGATTTTAGATTTTTGTTTTTATTCCAATATATGTAGTCAATGTTATAAATTTCCCTCTAAGAACTGCTTTTGTTACATCCTATTCAATTCAATAAGTTGTACTTTTATTTTCATTTACTTCAAAATATTTTAAAATTTTTCTTGAGACTTCTTTTTTGCCTCATGTATTATTGACAAGGGTATTGTTAAATCTCCAAATATTGGGAGATTTTCCAACTACTTTTCTGTTACTGATTTCTAGTTTAATTTCTTTGTGGTCTGAAATATTATACCTTTTTATGATTTCTATTCTTTTAATTTTGTGAAGGAGAGTTTTATAGCTCAGCATGTTGTTTATCTTGGTGAATATTCCATGAAAACTTGAGATGATTGGTGTATTCTCCTGTTGTTTTATAGATTATTCTATAAATGTAATTTAGATTACATTGCTTGATAAGGCTGCTCAGGTCAATTATCCTTAATGATTTTCTGCCTGCTTACTTTTTTAGCTGCTGAAAGAGGGGTCTTCAAGTATAACAGTGGATTTTTCTATTCTTTTTTGCTTCTATCAGCCTTTGCTTCACATATTTTAATGCTCTGATGTTAGGTACATACACATTAGATATAATTTGGGTCTTTTTTTTTTTTTGAGAATGACCTTTTTATCATTATGTAATGCACCTGTGAATCTCTCCTAATTTTCCTTGCTCTGAAATCTGTTTTGTATGAAATTAAGCTTTGTAAGCTTCCTTTTATTTAGTGTTAGTGTGCGATATCTTTCATACTCTTTTTAGTCTGTGTTATTATATTTAACATGGGTGTTTTGTGCACCAAATACAGGTGTGTCTTTTTTTTTTTCACTCATTCTGACAATTTCTGTCTTTTAATGTGTTTAGATCATTCATATGCAAATTTGATATAGTTACATTAGTATCTACTATATTTACAACTTTTTTTTCCTATCATTTCTGTTCTGTTTCTCCCTCTTTTTACTACTTACTGAGGATTTATTTTATTTTACTATTTCCTAAGGTTTTATTTATTTATTTACTCTAAAGATTTTATTTATTTATTTCACAGATAGAGAGCACAAGTAGGCAGAGCAGGCAGAGGGAGAGGGAGAAGCAGGCTCTCCACTGAGCAGGGAGCCTAATGTGGACCTCAATCCCACAATCCCTGGGATCATGACCTGAGCTGAAGGCAGTCACCTAATTGACTGAGCCACCAGAAGCCCCTTTCCTAAGGTTTTAGTTGAACATTTCATATGGTTCCATTTTATCTCCTGTCTTGGCATATCATTATATTTCCTTAAAAATTTTAGTAACTGTGCTAGAATTTTTCAGTATACATTTAAATAATCTAATTGTAACTTCAAATCATACTATATTTTTTTCATGTGTAGTAAAGGTACATATGAAAGTGTTCCTAATTCATCCCTCTTAGCTTTCACAATTTTGTGTCATTCATTTTACATTTATGAAGAGCTCAGCTGAGCTGGGAGAGAACTGAGATGCCAGATGTTGGAGTAACCAATTAAAGTAACAAGCTAAAGATAAATTAGTTAAGCCTTTAATAACTTACTAAGATGGCATAAGTAAGACTAAAACCAGAAAAATCTCCAGAACCCTCTGTTCCATTTTTTCCCCATGGACATGCAAACTGTCAAAGGTCAGGTAGATCAACACAGCTAACTCCTTGAGGAGTATGAAGGGAAAACAGCTATTTTGAGTTGTTTATTAGCCATTTTACAGCATGGTGACCCTGTTACAACCAGAGTCTGGATATTAAGATGAAGACCTGAACTTAGAATTCCTACTACAAATCCCTGCTTTACTTTTCCCAGAAATCTTTTAAAATAATCACTTAGAGTTGAGCCTGAGAAAAGTTAATGACTACCACCCTAAACACTTTATGAATAGTAAGTGGTTGCTACCCTGTTAGCCGTTTCCTACTCACTCATGACCTGGAACAGAGGACTGCCTTTCTCATGGCTCATTGCACTCCTTCATCCCATTTATAGGATTCATAAGTAATAAATCTTATGACTTTACTTACTTTGTGTAAGTTTATTGAAAAAGGGCTTTCAATCCAACTGCCTTGGAGTTTTTACATCCCCAAAATGGGAGCTCAGATGCTGAGGGAACCATGCAAAACCCACTGTCAATGGCTTGTGCCTCCTTACAAAGCAGGTTATAATCTGCATATTCTTTTTATTTATTTATTTATTTATTTATTTATTTATTTATTTGAGAGATACAGATCACAAGTAGGCAGAGAGGCAGGCAGAGAGAGAGAGGAGGAAGCAGGCTCCCTGCTGAGCAGAGAGCCCGATGTGGGGTTCGATCCCAGGACCCTGGGATCATGACCTGAGCCAAAGGCAGAGGCTTTAACCCACTGAGCCACCCAGGCACCGCTGCATATTCTTAATTTACCACACCAGCTATAGGGATGGGGGTAAGAGTGAGGAGGCAACACAGGGATCCTTGAACAAAATTCTGTGGTAGTTTTACAGATCCAGGGGTAGAGGAAGGTTGAAGAGTTTGTCTAGAGTGGTAAAATACTGACTCATAGTAGAGAAAATTGTCTTCAAGTTTTTCCCCTCCTTCCCTGTCTCATAAAGATGCCTCAATAAGGGTGCCTGAAGAAAATCTCTGTCCAACGCCTTAGATTAAAAAAAAAAAAATCTGTGTGAAAGCCTTAGGACTAGAAAAGCAAGTAGCAAATATGCAAAAACATGACCAACGAGAGAGGCCTGAACTCCTGACTCTAGCTGTCCTCAGAGATTGTGATGTATTGGCTATGCACCAAGTCTGGTGTAGGGAGGAAAGACCATTTTACCCTGTGAAGCCTGCAGGGTAAAGCCTCGGTGATTTACTGTGGTCAAGCCTGAGGAGTTACACATAAGTTTTTAAACATATCCAGATTCCTCAATACCCAATTTGTTATAATCACCCACTACATTGCAGTGTTATTACTGTAAACAGTTATCTTGCAAATCAAGTAAGAATAAAAAATATTTAATTTTAGCTTCACTAACTCATTTACTAACACTTCTTTTATTTTTGTAGCTCTGAGTTTTTTACCTATATCATTTTCATTCTCTCTGAATAACTTCTTTCAACATTTCTTGCACAGAATTTCTGCTGAAGATAAATTCCTCCAAGTTTTATTTCTCTGAGAAAGGCTTTATTTCTTCATATTGAAGGATAATTTGGCTGGATATAGAAATCTAAGTTTATGTGTTGTTGTTGTTGTTGTTTTCTTTTTAATATCTTAACTATTTCACCCCACTAACTTCTTCCTTGCATAATTTCTGATGAGAAGTCTGCTGATTTTTTTTTTTTTACTTGTACTTGTTCCTCTACAGATAAGGTAAAATTTTCCCTTGACTTTTCTTTTTTCAAAATTTTCTGTCTTTTGTTCTCTATAATTTGAATACAAGACGTCTAAGTGTTGTTTTTGACATTTATTCTGCTGGTTGCTCTTTGATCTTTCTGGACCTACACTTTCATGTCTGTCAGTAATTATGGACAATTCTTGGCCATTGTTACATACAATATTTCTTCTGCTCTCCCATTTTTCTTCTTTTTGTAGCATTTCCTTTTGATTCTCAAAGTTTAGATATTTCTGACTGCATTACACAAGTTTATGCATGTTGTCCACTTTTTCCATTAACTGTTTTAAAACAGTAATCATAATTATTTTAAATTCCTTCTATGATAATTTAAAATATATGTCAAATCTGGATCTGGTTCTGATGCTTACTTTATCTCATATTGTGTGTGTGTGTGTGTGTGTGTGTGTGTGTGTGTGTTTCCCCCTTTACTTTAATATGCCTTGTAATCTTTTTTTTTTTTTTAAACCAGAATTGATGCATCAAGTAATAGGAAAGAATGTAAATAGAGCTTTAGTGTAAGGCTGTATGTTCATCTGGCTAGGAGCTGGACTGTCTTTAATGTTTCTGTAACTAACTATAGGGGGCAGAGGCTCCAAATTTTTCTAGTATTCTTGTTTTTTCACTGTCATTGTCTTTGGCTTCTCTAAGTACTCCCATTAGGTCAAGTCAGGGTCTTCTAGCTCTTTCCCCTGCAATGCACCGTTATCATATGGAAGGACTATTGATAAGGTGGGAAAGTGTGGGGAAGGGAAGGCATTCTATAACCTGATGACCAAATCTCGGACTTTTAGTGGGCCTGTGTTCCTCGCTGTACCCTCTATTCATTCCACCATTAGCTATTCCTTCTTTAGTTGACACAGGAAGAATAGAGGGGACTGGAGTCACAGAGATGCCTTTCTTCCAGGTGGAATGTGGCTCAGGTAAACATGTTTTCCCTGGCAAGTAGGCCTTTGTTATAGATAATACTCTGGGCATATTTCACAAAATTTATAATCCCTCCTCCTTCCAGAGCCATCAGAATATTTTTTTGGGCTCTTCAGTGTGAGAATTTGGTAAGATTCCTTGAGGTCCAACCACAAGAGTTTAGGTCCCCCAAGACTTCAGTCCTCAGGAATTTCTCAATCCCCAGTGAATCCAAATTTGGTCTCCAGGAATTTGCAAAGATGACCATGTCACTGTTTCCACCTAGTTATACTTCCAGTGATTACTCTTTTAGGTAAGCCCGTCTTGGCTGTGATGCTTATGCTTCACCAACATATCCCTCTGATTTAAGGTGGCAGTTTTCCCTGTGTTGTAGTTCCCAGAAATATTGGTGATTTTCACTGATTGTAGCTTTTTCTTGCTGTAAGGACAGGGATAATGACTTCCAAGCTTTTTACATGTTAGAACTGAAACCAGAAATACAATTAGTGCTTTTTTTTAAAACTCCTTTAATTCTGAAACTCCAATTATTTGCATGTTAGACTGCTTGCTGTTATCCCATAGAACATTTCACTTTTAAGTTTATACTTTTATTTCACCTTCATCTTTATAATTTCATTTCACTTTTTTTTCCCTTTTACATCAATTTGGTTATTTTCTATTGACCTACTTTTAATATCACTAATTCTTGCCAATAGAATTTGGCAAGTCTATAAGAGGAATTAATTATTTTCAATGTTTTATTTTTCATTTCTTAAATTTTCATTTAGGTCTCTTATATAATTTTCAGGTCCCTGTGAAATTCCCTATCTCTTATAAGCTCTCATATATATTAGGTTTAGTGTGAAAGTTACCTGAAGTTAAGTCCATTGTCAAAGAGGACAATTAACATTTGTTAAAAAGTCCATACTATGTGTAGCTTATTTCTTACAAAAATAGTATGATTCAGTATTTAGTTTTTTAATTGCTAATTTACCAGTATTTTTTTTATAACCAGTAATAATTATAAAGAAATCTACATTAGACTGAACTTGCAGAAGTGGGTAGAAGATATTTTATAAAGCCTTTGGATAAGCCAAAATTATTAATGTATCTGCTTTAACATGTTTTTCAAAGATAACCGCTTATTTCTGTTCAGTAGAGACAGATTTTTATAACCAAAGGAATGGTGAAAATTTTCTGCCTTAGAGGCAATTGTAAAAATGTTTTAATGTACCTCAGCTGGAAGTTTCTATGGTTTGCCAAATTAAATAATCACTTTCTTCCTGAAAAAATGTCTTTCATCTTGGAAAGGGTTTGAGAGTAGTGTATATTTGAAAACTATGCAAATATTTAAAACTTTTTAGTATTTGGCATGAAAATGCCAATTTTTAATCTCTGCCTTAATTACCAATGTGAGAATTCATGTAAATGAAGAAAGATGGGAAAAAAAAGAAGTATGTACCAGAGGTTGTGAGAGGGACCTTTCAAGATAAGATACTTTAACTTTTAGTAGAGAATGGTTGGTTGATTATGCTTTATTCATGAAAATGTTTAAAGCAAGTTTTATGTCTCTTCATTTTCTGGTTAAATAAGAATAAAAGATATCTAGAATACTATTTGTTGGAGATTCAACTTATCTAGATTTTAATTATGGTTTATTTTCTTATTTAACCAAATAATAGCAAACACATTACTAAATGTCAAGTGGATTTATACATGGTGGCATTCTTTTACAGATATTTTTCTGATTTATTCTAAAAAATTAGTAATCTAATATTTTATCTCATATTTGTAATCTGAGATAAAATATTAATATTAATAATAGTATCCCTCCAATAAATAGATTACTATTTATTATACTAGGTTTTAGAAAACACTTTGCAAGATTGTATCCCGACCACAACATACTTATAAGAATGGACAAAATTTGAAACACCACCAAATGATGGCAAGGAAGTGGAGAGACAGGAACTCTCATTCATTGCTGGGAATGCAAAATGGTACAGACACCCTGCCAGACAGTTTGGCACTTTCTTACGAAACTAAATATACTCTTACTACACAATCCATAAATCATAGTCCTTTGTATTTACCCAGAGTTGAAAATATATCCATACCCAAAGCTGCACATGGATGTGGCTAGCAGCCTTATTCATAATTATAAAAACTTGGAAGAAAACAAGATATCCTTCAGTAGGAGAATGAATAAATAAACTGTGGTACATCCAAGCAATGGAATATTATTCAGTGTTAAAAAGAAATAAACTATAAAGCCCTGGAAAGACATGGAGGAAACTTAAATGTATAATTACTAAGAGGAAGAAGTTATTCTGCAAATGTTGTATATGGATGATTACAACCAAATGATATTTTGGAAAAGGCAAAACTACAGAGACAAAAAAAAACCAACAAAACAAAACAAAAAACCCAACAAGCAAAAACCAAACTACAGAAACTATATTAAAAGAAGAAGAAGAAGAAAGAAAGAAAGAGAATGTTAGTTTCCAGGGGTTGGTGTAGGGTGGGGTGAGGAAGATGAGGCTGAGCACAGAGGATTTTTAGCAGAGGGAAAATGCTCTTTATAATACTATAATGATTCACACATATCATTATATATGTTTTCAAACCCATAGAATGTACAACACCAAATGTGAATCATAATGAATTTCAGTGATTATAATGTATCCATGCAAGTTCACTGATTGTAAGAAATGCACCATTCTGGTGGAGTATGTTAATGAAAAGTCTGAATGTTTAAGTGTAGGGAGCAGGGAGGAGTATAGGAAAATCTCTGCAACTCCTGCTCAATATTTCTGTGGACCTAAAACTGCTTTAAAAAAATATAAAGTCTGATGGAGAGGAGAAGGGAGTTGAGGGAAATTGGGGTGGGGGGAGATGAACCATGAGAGACTATGGACTCTGAAAAACAACCTGAGGGTTTTGAAGGGGCGGGGGGTGGGAGGTTGGGGGAGCCAGGTGGTGGGTATTATGGAGGGCACGCATTGCATGGAGCACTGGGTGTGGTGTAAAACTATGAATTCTGTTACTCTGAAAGAAATAAAAAAATAATAAAATTTTAAAAAAAATCATGTCTCTTGCCCTAGATAAAATAATAATAATAATAATAATAATAATAATAAAGTCTGAAAAAAAAGATTGTATCTTGCTCTTATATAAAATTTTTTTTTCAGTGATGTATCCAGTGTTTTTGAAGGTGGTCATTTCCATTCAGTAGAGACAGACTTTTATGGTTGAAAAAGTGAAAAAAATGCTGACTTCAATAAGGGAAATCACTACATTAATAATGTCTTTTAGGGAGAAGGGCAAAGACAGAAATGTCATGGATTTGGGGCCTCATAAAGGTAGTCTTTTTGATGTGTAAGCCTGATTATGATTGAATGAGGTTTATGACATAATAAATTAGGGTAGTAGACATAGAGAATAGAGGATACTGAGATGAAAGAATAAAGCCAATCTTAGTGTCTTGTTTTTCGTTTTCTTTTCTTTCTTTTTTTTTTTTTAAAGAATCATTTATTTATTTTAAGGGGAGGGGGCAGAGGGAGAGAATCTCAAGCAGACTTCTTGCTGAGAAGGAAGTCTGACATGGGGCTCCATCCCAGGACCTGGAAATCATGACCCGAGTTGAAACCAAGAATCGGACACTCAATGGACTGAGCCACCCAGGCACTCCTTGTTTTTCCTTTTGTTTTAAAGAACATTTTCTCTTATCCCTACCAGAAAAAAAGATGCAAATAAATTAAGAAGCTAATTATACTTTATATTAGGATCTCTCCTTAATCATATTTTAAAAAATTGGAATCTACTATCATGAAGAGATTTAAAAAAGTCTTTCAGTGACTTAAACTATAATTTACATCTTACTGTTTTTAATTCTATTTTTATTTTTACTCTTAAAGTGTATTTATTCATTTAATCAATCCCTATACCCAAAATGGGGCTCCAATTCATGATCCTAAGATCAAGAGTCACATGAGCCCTGGACTGAGTCATCCGGGAGTCCCTATATCTTACACTTTTAAAAATATCACATATATATCTTTATTTATCATGCATTTGAGGACCTCACAATATTTTTAAAAAATCAAAATATTTCCAGAAGTAATGAGATACCTTTTCTTTGCTCTTAAAGAGACAAAACACCTCTCTGTGCCTGGATGACTCTACCTTGTACCTTCATTTAATACCAAAAACTGATTATCTTGAATACTTTACTAGGTAAATTGTCTATATTTTATTATTGGCTTTATTTTCCTGGGTAGGAAAAGAAAGCAAAAAAAACCATAAGTGGGCAAAAATAACAGAACTTCTTAGCCTTTAGGGGGAAATTCTTTATTGGATACCACTTTAAATGTCCTTCTGATATCCCTCTTTCACAAAAGAGAATTCCATACATGACATAGGCATATTCATTTAAAGCTTTAATCATAGGATTCATATTAGTTACATAAAAGAGAACCTTCAGCCTTTACTTTAAAGGGATTCATTTTAGGCTTCTGATATTAATAAGGAATGGGGACACTGATAGCTCAAATTTTTCATATTAAAGGGCTCATTTGCAAAATAACAAAGTAAATGGAAGAAAAATAATTTATTCAAGGGCTGCTAATCCAGCTGTTTTGCTTCTGGGCTTAATTGGATTTACCTAGAATTGATATTTGGAGTCAGCGTGTGTTGTATCACCAACAAAAACAATAGTTACCCAACATAAAAGGGGCTATGCCGAACAATAAACTCCCAGATTAAAAACCTCAAACCAAAGACAAAACATTAATTTATTTGACTCAGTCTTAGCATAGACACTTTTCTTAATCATGTATGTTGTAGACTTAATATGCCAGCTTGATTATATTTCTACACTTCTATCCTTTGTATGTATTGCTAGACAGAGACAGTGAAAGGAACTAGAGTCCAATAAAATGAATTTGAAAATGATTACGCATCTCATCCTCTGTCTGCCAGGCAGCCAGTTGACTATTGTCTTTTCAAAAAGGGTTGGAATATCTCGCTTTCAAAGTCAGGTACAAATGACCAGGTAAGAGGCCTTTCCCATTTGTATGTAGAAAAATAAATGTATTTTTAAAACTCAGCCACATAAACTATGTTCAGGGAAGAATTTGCACATGTAATTATTTATATATATCTTTTAATCCATTTGTCTATGGGATGTTAATATTAGATGTTTTCAAGTGAATTCCAGAAATATTTTATTTATTCAAAATATTAAAGAGATTATCAGTGCTTAAAGGCAACACAGTTTTCAATTCAAATGTTGATGAATATGTCAACCTGGAATACAAAGTTGTTCTATATATAAATGTGTATCCATATACATAAAGTAGCAACACATTCAATATGTTTAGCTGCATAACTCATACTCTGACATCCTTCACTACCCTCTCTACCCTGCTTGCAGGTGTCCCTCTCATTCATATCAGCAGACCAGATCTTCCTTTTCTGTTCAACTTTTCCCTTTTCTATTGTAGTTATCACCTAATATGCCAAATAATGTATTCATTTATTATGTCTCTTGATTGCTGTCTATTTCCCCCTGTTCTAATGTAAGTTGCATGAGAGCAAGGATTGTTTTGTTACATGATACATCCAAATTATCTATAACAAGCATGTCACAAGTAGGGTAGGTGCTTAGTAACTAAATTAATGAGCATGTTGCAAATATTATGTTTGTGTACATATTTATATGTACTAGTGTATGTGGTGATAATGTTCTCGGACTTTTTTTTTTTTTAGATTTTATTTATTTGACAGACGGAGATCACAAGTAGGCAGAGAGGCAGACAAAGAGAGAGGGGGAAGCAAGCTCCCCGCTGAGCAGAGAGCCCAATGTGGGGCTCGATCCCAGGACCCTGGGATCATGACCTGAGCTGAAGGCAGAGGCTTTAACCTACTGAGCCACCCAGGCGTCCCTGTTCTCAGACTTTTAAACTCTACTTTCCACATCTTTTTAGCTAAGCCATTTTTCTCTGTGTCATTTAAATAGACTATGAAATGCATAATGTCTAAAAGTTTTAATCAAAAAGGTCTAGGTTTACTTTCCTAATATTCTGAATTCAGAGTTCTGAGATATACTTACCCAACGAAATTCTTGACAAAATAGTGTTTTATTTTCTTAACTAAATGAAGAGTTATCATTGTGCTCTGAGCTTCATTGACCAATATTTCTTCCAAATCAAACAAAATGAAAAGCCACTCCTGAACTAAATGAAATAGTCTGGGCTTTGTCCAAATCTTCCAATGAAATGGGCACTGGAGCTCAGCCCCAGCATTCGAGCCAACTTAGCTCAGATGAGTTTGAGTTAAGTGCAAACATTACCACCCCATAGCAAAATAGAAAATTACTCTGCACAGTCATGTTGTAAGCTGGCAAATGTAAGGTCTGGAAGCTTCATACTAGAATATCTCCATCACTAACGGCAAACCAGTTGGGCTGTCTCAACTTATTAAGTAAGCCACACGGGTGGATTTAACAGTGTTCTGAGTTGTCTTATGAGAAAAATATCTTTAATTTCTGCTCAAATATTCAGGTCTCTGTTCAAAGTGTCCCTCCTTAATGAGATCTAAATAATACCTTCTTAACAACATTTTCACTGCCTATCATAATTTTTATGGCTTTTTCTTATTTGGTTGTCTGTCTTCCACACTAGAAGTTCTATGAAGACAAGAATTTTGTGTGCTTTGTTCATTCCTGCCTCCTCAGTGTCAAAGAACATATACCTTATAAAGTCCAGGTGTTTATATAATAGCTATTAAGTCAACAAGTGAATGAAAATGAACAGCATAAGGAGGGAATGTATCTTCTACTGGGCGTTGGTTGCTTTCAAAACCTCTGTAACTGAGCATTTAAAATAATAAATATCTTTTTTGTGAAAAGCATTTTTATCTTTCCCAGAATGATCTCTATGATGTAAGTTAGGATTCTAGTGTCATGTTTATTACAAGTCACATTAGAGGATTTAATAACTGTGATCTCATAACTACATTCTAAGTCCTTAGGAATTACCTGATTTTTAAGTTATTTTGTTTTTGGTTCATCAGGTTGAGTGTTAATATGAAATTTTTTTTAAAAAGTAAATAAATATGTTATTTGAGAAAATAGACAAATGGAGAAGATTTCAAAAGATCCAGAGCTTTGACTCTGGAACAGGAACAGGAGAAGGCCAATGTTTGAACTGCAGGCATGTTTGTTAAGACTAACAAACTTTCCTGGATTCAAGAAGGTCTGATGAGTACACGGTTGAATATCTAGCTTGGAGTTAGGGGAGAAGTCTTAGCTGAATATAAAAATATGGATTTTCAAATACATATTTAAGGCTGTTAGAAAGGAAGTGAATGCACATAGAAAAGAGGTCTGAAGATTGATCTCTGAGATACTCCAACATTAAGTGATTGCAATGATTGGATTTACCAAGTAAGGCCTATGAGAAGTCGTCAGACAGGTAGAAGGAAGAAACAATTAGGCACTATGGTGTCTTAACTATCCAGTAAAGAAAAAAAAAAAATCTGAAATGTGGAATTGAAAGGATAGAATAAAAACATATTGTTCCTCATGGTTTTGAAATTCTTTTCAGTTCTATTTGTTTTTCATTATAAAAATGATAGGCACAAGACAGAAGTATTAGAAAAAAGAAAAATTAATTCATATTCAAGTTTAGTAAAACATAAACAGATATTTGTTGGAAGACCTCAAAGTCACTATTCGTAAATTTAATTTCTTTTAATCTTTTTCATTTTATGCATATTCTTAAATACTGAACTCTTATCATTTGTATAGATTTTTTTCAAATGTTCATTTTACTAAAACTGTAACCATTTAAGGACACCTGGGTAGCTCAGTTGGCTAAGCATCTGCCTTCGGCTCAGGTCATAATCCCAGGGTCCTGGGATTGAGACCTATCAGCCTTCTCACTTAGTGGGGAGCCTGGTTCTCCCTCAACCTGCCGCTCCCCCTGCGTATGCTCTCTCGCGCTGGCAAATAAATAAATAAAATCTTTTAAAAAAATAAATTACAAGCTTTTAAAACATTAATGTTTACTGATGACTATTTTCTTTTACAGTTTTTATTGAAATATAATTGACATATAATACTATGTTAGTTCCAGGTGTAGACTACTATTTTTTTAAAATAAAGAAATAATAATCCATAATCTATAATAATCCAAGGGGTTAAACTGCATTTTAAAATCTCTTGTTAATAAATATTCAGATTTTATCTCTTAATCAACAAATATTTTTAAGAGCCAGTTTGTGCCAGGTACAATACAGAGATGAACAATGTTCTAGAGAAAAAATACAGGTTAGTAAACAATTACAAAATAATATCAAAATTTAGAAAAAATACAGGTTAGTAAACAATTACAAAATAATATCAAAATTTAGAAATTGATATTTATTACATACCAGGTACTGTTCTGAATGTTTTACACATATTATCATATTTAATCTTCACCAAATCTTATAAAATAGATGTTATTATGAGGGATGAGTATGTGCACTCATAGAAGTGCTTGGAATTATTAGAAAATGTCAACTCATTTGTGTAAATATGGTGGGGTCTAGCTTATGGCAAGTCAGTGGCTCCCCAGAGATTGCCTTGAGGGGACAGCCAGGGTTGCCTGGAGAAAAAGGCTTGGGCTCAGTCTACAAAGTATCCATGTGGTATCTGAAAGAGATCTTGGAGATCATGGAAACTGTGTAAAGCCTTTAGAAAATGAAATGGCGTGAAGAGATTTATGGTTTACAAAAACCATTCCATAAATGAGACTAGAACCATGTAAGCTTCTAAAGAGGTGATTGTGGTGATAGATGAACAGCATGAAGCAATTCTGATCAAAGTATTCTTTTCTGTGTTTGGGAATATTTCTCAATGTGTAGTAACTCGGTAAATATATATATGTGTGTATATACATACACACACACACATATATATATATATATATATATATATATATGTATATCTTATACACACACACACATATGAGATTTGGAAAGGAATATAATTATTTGGGACCTTTTCCCCAGAAGATTTCATAAGCTTAGAGTATGTATACATGATTTTATTTTGGCAGTTTTTACTTTATTCTTTTCTTATCATTATTACCAGCTGGTCAGGTTCATAGTATTGCCAATTGTCATTCCTGTTTTCTCTTTGTCTTTGATTTGAGCATTTTGATTGTATGTGGGTATTTGTTTTCTAGATTCTCATTCTAAGTATCTTCCTGAGAGTTCAAATTTTTATTACTATTTTCTTCATCATCATCATCATCATCATCATGATGTTTACTTATAAGGTAATAATATGATTATGGTTGTCATCTCATATATCAATGATTTCAATATAAATTTATAAATACTGCAATTTTTTAAGAGATTTTATTTATTTATTTGACAGAGAGAGAGATCACAAGTAGGCAGAGAGGCACACAGAGAGAGGGGGAAGCAGGCTCCCTGCTGAGCAGAGAGCCTGATGCGGGGCTCGATCCCAGGACCCTGGGATCATGACCTGAGCCGAAGGCAGAGGCTTTAACTCACTGAGCCACCCAGGCGCCACTATACTGCAAATTTTTTAAGAACATATTTCATTTCCCATTGCCATCTATACTGCAGCATTAAAATAGTCATCAAACCTTGATATTTTGACATTTCCAGGGGTCTTCATTTGTGAGGTTTGAGTTTCCATCTGATATATGCCTGGTGTCCAAAGAACTTTCCTTAATATTGAGAAGCAGGTCTAATATCAATGAATTCTCTCAGATTTTGTCAGCAAAAGTCTTGATCCACCTCCATTTTTGAAAGCTATCTGCCCTATAGAATTCCCTCAACAGGCTTCCCCCCTCCTTAGTCATTTTAAATTGTCACTGCATTGTCTTTCTGGCTTGCCTTATTTCTGCGGAAATGTTTGCTATAATTCTTACCTTTATTCTCTAATGTGTAATATTTCTTTTTCCTCTTGATGCCTTCAATACGTTCTCTTCATCTTTATATTTTAGTGTGACTATGATGTGTCTTGTTTTTGCTTAGTTTGAAGTCTTCTGAGTTTCTTTGATATGTGATTTGATGTTTTTCATTATTTTTATAAAATTCTCATTACTATTCTTTCCTCAAAATTTTTTTTCTACCTTGTTACATCTCTCTTCTCTTTGTGGGACTCCAATTTCATGCCATTGATATACCATTTGATGTTGTGCTAAGATCTTGGGTGTTCTGTTATTCATTATTTAATACTTTTTCAAAATTTTGTGTTTCAGTTTGAATAATATTTGTTTACCTAACTTCAAATCCACTGGGTCTTTCTTCACTTGTGTCCCTTCTACTCATGATTCTGCTGAGGACTTCACTTCTTTATCTCTGATCAGACTTTTTATTTATTTTTAACTTATAGCATTTCAATGTTGCTATTTCTGACTGCTGAAATTTCCCATTTTTCCATTCATTGTCCACCTTTCTCACTAGATCTTTTAATGTCTAGTGATAATTGCTTTAAAGCTTCTTCCAGTGAGCTCCAATATCTGAGTCATCTCTGCTTCTTGTTATGTTGATTGCTTTATCTCTTGAACTTGGGTTGTTTTTTTTTTTCTGAATTCTTTTTTGTGTGTGTATTTCGTAATTTTTTATTGACTATCAGAGAGCACAGAAAGAACAATATAAATAGATAAAAATAGTATTTAAGCCTAGTAATGGTTCCGCATTTTCTTTTCTGAGGTACTTGGTATGTGGGGTTGAGCCAGGGTTGCCCGAGCCTATTTTTCTATGGTTAGTGTCAATGCACTAGAGACTGTAAATTCCTTCAGCTGCTTAGAAGGGAGTCTGTGGTCCCCAAAGATTTTTCCAGTGCCCATTTTACACCATCAGCTTTTGGCCACCCCTGCACACCTATACCACAGAGAAGAGTCTCTCCATGTTCTTGCTACTCTCTCAGTTGCAAAGTGCTGTGCTGGGTACTCAGTGCTTGGTGCGTAGTAGAATTGAAAGGGTTCTTTGTTGTCACAGTCCAGCATTAATCTTAGGCAGGACTTACATATGTGTCTTGGCCTCCAGGATGGGACATGTTTACTGATCTTGTCCCTTTCCCTCATGGCAGTAATCCCTGTCTTCTTATCTGTGGCAGATAGTTTTTTTGTTTTTTGGGTTTTTTTTTTTAAGATTTTTGATTTATTTATTTATTTGACAGACAGAGATGACAAGTAGGCAGAAAGGCAGGCAGAGAGAGAGGAGAAAGCAGGCTCCCTGCTGAGCAGAGAGCCTGATGCAGGGCTCGATCCCAGGACCCTGGGATCATGATCTGAGCTGAAGGCAGAGGCTTTAACCCACTGAGACACCCAGGACCCCTGTGGCAGGTTATTTTTTAAGAGACAATTGTCCATCAGTCTCTTGTGCTTCTGAACAGTAAATCAGCTGAGACACTAAGTACTTTTTTTTTTCTTTCTTTTCAACAATTTTGTATAATGAACAACTTTGCCAGAAAAAGATGATATCTTTCTGGAGCACAGGCTAGATTTGTTAGCTATTCACTAAAATAAAGATCAAATCTCCTTCTGGGGCAAAAGTTAAATACATTTGTTTGCAGTCCATTATAAAAGATTGGAACATCCTCAATTGAAGCTGCTCTTCTTCTGTAAGGAAACCCACTACGTGTACAGACATCATCCAACCTTTATCATGTCACCCTATGGAAAACGGGACTCAGGGATCTGTACAAGAAAATAATAATATCTGACTACCACTATTGCTGTGAGTGTTAAACTGTTCTTTGTCTAAGCCCTAGTAGCCTTGTACTATTTTTCTAGCATCTATGAAATTGTGTCAAGTCAACTTGTTAGTTTGTAAGTAGGATAAAATTTCAGATCCTTCACAGTTCTTGAAAGTTTGGGGTGGGATTTCCTGCTAATATGCTAGCAATATCAGGCCTTCACTTTGCATCAATGTAGGATCCTAGGTCTAAGACTGTTTTGTATCTCTCCTCCCTGGGGGTATAGGTTTCAACCCTCTTTCTAATAGTAATGAACTTTTACCTGTATCCTGAAGATTTCCCTTCCACTCCCCACAGTCTGAACTTATTTTCTGCTACTCAACCCCCAGAAGTGAAGGCAATTTACTTTGGAGAGGTCCAGAGAAGTGGGCAGGGCCTCTGCCTGTATCCCCACTGGGATCATCATCCGCTTCCCCTGCACTACTAAGAGATTTCTCTGGCTTCTTGTCCAACCCTCATCTTTCTCATAAATACCTGGCAGGGACCTGTCAAAAATAGTCTGCAAGTAAGTGCAGACTTTCCTTATGCCTTACCTATTCCAAACTAACATACTAGTCTACTCTTGGTCTTTAAGGAGTAATTGAAAAGTTGGCTTATCTCTTGGTGCACTTGGGTGGCTCAGTCAGTTAAGGGGCTGACTCTTGATTTTGGCTGAGGTCATGACCTTGGGGTCCTGGAATCAAGCCCCACATCAGGTTTGTGCTCAACAGGGAGTCTGTTTGGGATTCTCTCTCTCCTTCTCTCTCTGTCCCTCACCCCAGTCACTCTTTCTCTCTCTAAAATAAATATATTATTTTTTTTTAAAGTTTGCTTTTTCCTTTTCCTATGGCTTTTTCTTTCCTCTCCCAACTAAAGTGAGATCGTTTGTGTGTGCTGTCTTCCCTTGGGTGGATTTATTCATCTTTGGATTTGGTTTACTTATCACTTTGAGGAATCAGCTCTCTAATGAATTCAAGAAAAGCTATGATATTGTAAATAATCTAGATTTTTTTCCTTATTAGGTTTGAAGAAATGCCTTTTGCAGCTGTCCATTGTTAGACAGAAATGGAATAGTGTCTCATTCACTTGAAAACTATTTTCCAAGCTCTACTAAAAACAAAGCCATTATACTCAGCCATGTTTGGGGCATCCAAAGATATATAAATAATGGTGAAAAAGTAATATTCTCCTCACTATCAAGGTAGTAGTTTGGAGGAATGCCTGCTCATTTATCTCCCATACAAACTCATCATCCCACTTGAGGTATAGCTTCCTAGACTCCAAGCTTTATCAAGTCTACAAGTCAGTATACCTCATAATTCTACAGATTCCTTGTTCCTTCTTAGTCTACATCAGATGAGTAACCACTACCATATTACCATTTTGCCTGTTGAAATCACTGAGGGATCCCTTTTTGTTCTCACTTTTCTCACTTAGTGGGCTAAGTGAGAACCAGAGGGCCTAGAAAAAACTGAAATTGAGCCCGTTAAGGATATTGGTGCATAGAAAGTTAATTCTTCCAAGGATAGTGCCTTTTAGCTATCTGATTTTTTTCTTTCACAAGACTAGCTCCTTGTTGTTTATGAGAGAATTGAATTAAAGAAACTTCAGAGTTCTCTCCTTATGACAATCTGTGACTCTTCAATTTTTTCTTCAACAAACAAGATGAATTATATGATTTAGAGTCGGAAAGGAACATTGAAATATATACCCCCAACTTTTTGTCTCAGAAATAGGAAAACTGAGACAAAGTAAAGTGAAATGATTTGCCCAAGGCCATATGGATGTAAAATGAAAGCAGAAAACAGAGAAGAAATTTTAAATCATCATTCTTTGACCACAAGGAAGGTCTAGGAATGACAGACTGTGTTCAAATCCTGGCTCTATTCCTTACTTATCTGTAAAACAGTAACAAAGTGACTCAACTTTTCTTCCTGGGGAAGTTCACACTTTTGGGAAATAGGGGCAATAATGACAATATTGGCTTCCTAGGGTTGGAGTGAGTAAGAAATGCCATTATTGTTGAAAGTACTTTGCCAATGTTGTCAATGAACACACGAGGACCTTCCAAACAGTAAAGTGTTTTATGATATTAATGAGTGAACTTCAAATGAATGAGCAGAAGGAGAAACTGTCAAATCAGGATTTCCTCGCAGTGTTTTAAATGAACATATGTCAAATTGTCTCATAAGGCTCAGCTGCATACAGGAAGATCAGGCGCAAGTTGCAAATTTGGTTTCTGTTACCATTCAGACTGGACAGGGTTTTTAAAAAATTGTGTAATTAACCTAGTTAGCATATCTGTTTGCAAGTGTGCAGAAAATGGTCGTGTTCTTTTTTTTATTATTATTTTATTTACTTATTTGACAGAGAGATCACAAGTAGGCAGAGAGGCAGACAGAGAGAGAAGGGTAAGCAGGCTCCCCGCTGAACAGAGAGCCTGATGCCGGTCTCCATCCCAGGACCCTGAGACCATGACCTCCGCTGAAGGCAGAGGCTTAACCCTCTGAGGGACCCAGCACCCCGGATGGTAGTGTTCTAATAACACTGCAACACTTTAGGCGAATGTATAATCGCTGTGGCACCGAGTGGTGCCGGCTTGGAGTTTCTAAAATTTATTTTCTAGCCAGTGCTATAATTTTTATTCCTGTTTATTGACCAAGAACTGCTTCATTTACTGAACTAACCACCTTGTAGAGCCGTGGTCCTGCCCTGTGGTTTCCCCGCGTTGGCCCTACAGGTAATGCCCACTGCTCTCCCATAGATGGCAGCATTTCACAAACAACGCCGGCACCCAGACTGGGGGCTCTCCGCACTCTCCTCTCAAAGAGAAAACAGCTCCTTAATCTGTTGACAGGATTAAGGACCCCTGTTGTTTTACAGGAAGTAAATAAATCCTTAAGGTATTCTGGAAACCTCAGAAGTATATAAGAGTGGTAAGTAATTGTTTATTCTATGGCAGAGGTATCAAATGAATATTTACAGCATTTAAAACAATTACCTTAGATTGATGTGGACTAGTGTTAAAACCCAGCCTGTTTGCATTATATAGTTTAGAATATTTGTTAAACTCTAGCACAATGGGTTTACTTTCTGAGTACAGAGTTTCTTACTAGCACGGTTTGATAGTGAACACTGAAGCTGAGAAGGCTGTGACATTTTCTTTCTCAATTCAGATGAGGCATTTAGAAATTAAAATATTATCTATTGTGTACGCAAAGGATTGCGTAAAACATATGCCACAGGATACTATAAACGAGAGGAGCACAAGGAAAATAAAAGAGGCAGTAATAGAAGAAATCTAGTATCATAGTGGATGTACTTAAGCAAAAGTTTACCTTAGACTTTAAAATCCAATGAAATTCTCAACATTAGATAACATTGTTCAAAGTAAACAGAAAAGTACTCTCGCTCTAAATCTAGAACATCAATGCTACATTGAAAGGTTTTAGCTGAGATTCTTAAGTATGTTTCTTAAATAATTAAAAAATGACAAAGGGCAGATATCTAAATCCATCAGTGATATTTACCCAAGGGTCAATTAAATGTTCCTATGATTTAGGATTTCCACTACCTTAGGGTGCACTACTTTTCCTTTTTTTTACTCTTGATTCTTTTCTGCAACTTCCTCTACTCTGTATGTTTCAAGAAGCGTATGCATTTTTTTTAAAAAGTACTTCTGATCTGTGGTCATGATACATTCCTAACTAAATAAACGATTGTCATTTTGAGCTACAATGCAAACAT
Source organism: Mellivora capensis (assembly GCA_004024625.1). NCBI lineage: Eukaryota > Metazoa > Chordata > Mammalia > Carnivora > Mustelidae > Mellivora > Mellivora capensis. Next base: position 21,346 of record PISX010015952.1, read on the forward strand.
TTTCATATATTTAGTATCCAGATTTCCAATAAGAAAATTTAAAAAAAAAAGATTTCGTAAGTGATAATCTCGAATAAAGTGTCTGGTCTTTAACGGTACAACTAATCTGTAAAGACTTAACCAGGCATGAAATACAATTTTTCTTTTAAATTCAAGTGTTAAATTGGAATGTTGCCTTTCATTGCCACTCGTATTTTATTTTTATGAAGAATGAATTAGATAATTGGCCTTAATAATCCATGAAACTCATGCTCGAGTACTAGATACAGTATTAACTCTGCCCCAGTTAAACTTCTTAACCATTCTGGTCTTCAGCTGCCATATTGATAAAATGTGAAAATAATAATTTTATGTAAAATACATAGTGTTCATTTAGTAAGTGGTAGGAAGTATTATTGTTTGTGTAAATCAAATACTGAATGTTTGAGTAATGATCCAGGAAAGACTCTAGAAACTGGATACAAATGGCAGATTCCTGTTGCTTGCCCCTCCTCACACTGTATTACATCACGAGATTGTGAGTTTCACAGGGAAATGGACGTTATCAATAATCAGTCAGTGCATATGGGCCAATCTAGATGTTGCCTGTCAAGTGTAGTAAGCTTGATAGAATTCATTTAGCATCCAAGCGTGGAGAGAGCACTGCACACTTACATAGCATTGTTAACATGATTCAATAATATGCAATAAGAGTGATAAAAAGGTAATGAAAACCTGATCAGTAATTGCTCTTTTTTTTAAGCTTCTGATAAGTACTTTTTTATGCTTTAAATTCCGCTCAAGGAAATCATAGGAAATCTTCAAATGCCAGTCTAAAATTAAACAAGCTGCCATGCATTTTTTTAAAAGATTTTATTTATTTATTTGACAGACAGAGATCACAAGTAGGCAGAGAGGCAGGCGGCGGGGGCGGGGGGGAGCAGCCTCCCCGCTGAGCAGAGAGCCCCATGCAGGGCTCGATCCCAGGAGTCTGGGATCATGACTGGAGCAGAAGGCAGAGGGTTTAACCCACTGAGCCACCCAGGCGCCCCTGCCATGCATTTTTTTTATTGTGCTAAGAACACATATCATTAGATATATCTACCTGCTTAACACATTTTTAAGTGTACAGAACAGTTTTGTTAAATATAGTCACCATATTGTACAGCAGACCTCTAGTGCTTTTTCATCTTGCTTTAACTGAAGCTTTATACCCACTGAATAGCAACTCCTCATTTTCCTCTTCCCACCACTCCCCTACCCCCTGGTGACTCTCATTCTACTTTCTTCTTCTGTGAGTTTGACTATTTTAGCTATCTCGAATGAGTGGAGTCATGCGATATTTGTACTTCTAGCACTGGCTTATTGCATGCATCCATAAGGTAGCATATTGCAGGATTTCCTTTTTTTTTTTTTGGTCAGGCCAACTAATACTCCATTTGTATGTACAGACCAAATTTTTCTAATCCATTCATCCATCAACAGACTTTTAGGGTGTTTCCACGTCTTGGCTATTGTGAATAATGCTGTAGTGAATATGGGAGTGCAAGTACCTGTTTGAGATCCTGACTTCAATTGTTTTGGATACAAGCCCAGAAGTGAGATTGCTGGATTGTAGAGTAGTTCTATTTTTTACTTTTTTTTTTTTTTAAGATTTATTTATTTATTTATTTGACAGAGATTACAAGTAGGCAGAGAGGCAGGCAGAGAGAGGGGAAGCAGGCTCCCTGCTGAGCAGAGAGCCCGATGTGGGGCTCGATCCCCGGACCCTGGGATCATGACCTGAGCTGAAGGCAGAGCCACCCAGGCACCCCTATTTTTAACCCACTGAGCCACCCAGGCACCCCTATTTTTTACTTTTTGAGAAACATCTACATCATTTTCCAGAGTGGCTGCACCATTTTACATTCCCACCCACAGTGTGCAAGAATTCCATTTTCTCTGCAACCTTACCAACACTTGTTGTTATTTACAAATGGCCATCCTAACAGGTAGAAAGTGATATCTTATTGAGAGTTTGATTTGCATTTCCCTGATGATGAGTGATTTAGAGCATTTTTCATAACCCTTTTGGCCACCTTGTAAGATACACCTTCCACATATCATGTTACTTCTCAGAAAAACTGAATTAAAATATGGTATTATAATAATCATAACACAGATCATTAACAAACATGAGATTATGTTTTTCACCTTTGCGTGGGTCTTTGTGTAAATGTATTAAAACATAAAAAGACGAAATCCCTCTGCAGTTCTGGAAATGAGGTCTCCATAGCCAATTGTCTGTGCCCTTGAATTCCTGTTTTGGGTTAGACTCTCTGACCATTGGACCATTGTCCAGGTGCACTCCAGCAGGCTTCCAGGCCAGCCTGCTGCTCAGAAACATTGCTGGTCATGTCCTCCTTTCTAGAATAAATTAGACACTTCAGTTACATAGGTAGATTTTCCCTTTGGTAATAAACACAGTGCGATATCATATATTTTCTTACTTAACACCTGTGGCATCTATCCCTTCCTTTGGTTCCCATTCATCACCTCAGGTTAGGATACACCTCATAACAAACCAGGCTCTGTTTCTGGTCTTGCTGCCTTTTAATGTGTTACCAGAAAATTCTTCCTAGAAAAACTCACCTTAGGAACCATCAGTAGCCCATCCCATCAGAGTCCTCTGCCTGATTTTCAAGATGGTGAGATAAGCATGTCTGGTCACATTTTCCACTCCTTCCCCACACAAGCCCTGCGATCAGCCTGATGCCTCGCAATCCCAGATCATGTCATTCTTCAGTCGGTGACTAGTCTTCCTTCTTCCTTGTCCTCCCCACAAATTCTTTACCCTCTCTGCTGACTGTCCAGATCATATCTCTCCTCTACGTGCCCCCTCTGATTTATTCACTGTTTTATCTCTGATACAACGTGATAGAGACTCAGTAACTTCAGAGACTGAGAGAACTCAGGACCCCTTTGCCTGTTATGTTGTCTCTGACTAGTCCAGGTCGCAGAAGCCAACCCCCTTCCCTGAAATCTTATCATACGTATGGCCTGGAACAACCCTTCTATTTTTTGGCTTATTTTTATTGGTAGATTGATCAACCAGTATTCTTTCTTGTAGAATTATTCCCTCATAAATTGCTTAATAAATGCTATGAGTAATAGGAACTTGTTGGTCCAGGCTTCCTTCCTTCTACATTTGGGCAACTCTCAGATGACTTAGGTCTCGTCCTGCAAAGTGAGTTCCCCAGGGGGGAGGTGTAGCGTGGTAAGGAAGCACACCCATGTTAAATTCAGAGCAATGTGAATTTAAATTCTGTCTCTATCAAAAAATAGTTCTGTGACTTTAGCTTTTCTAAGTCAGATCTTCATTTATGATATGGGGGTGGTGGGGTGATCTGTCTCACATAGTTAGCACAAAGATTAAATAAAATCAGGTATATAAAAATGTGGAATATTACTTGCCATCTTGTAAGGGTTCAAACATGACGATTGTTACTCTTTTTGTTGGTGATGATATTTCACTGAACTCTGGCCTGGGATCACCCGTTTTGCTACGACCTAGTGACAATGTGATGTTTAATATTGCTCATGTATTTTAATACATGCCTCCACCATTTGCAGAATAGAATGAGGGAGTAGTAATTTCAAAATTATTTAAGTCTGTTGTCTTGGAGGATGGTGTTTGTTCTTTGGTTTCAGATTCAGGATCCGTCCAATAAAAATCAAAATGCTTACCTCATAGAGATAATGTAGGAATCTAATGAATTTCGATTTTTAAAATGTTTTGACAACGCACAGTGCTAGAACTGAGTATTAAATATTTTAATAAAAGTCACCGATGTAGCATTACTTAAGACATGAGACTTAGTTAGGGTCTCCTAGCTGAGGCTGTTCCCAGCTTCAGCATCTGACTGACCTCCTGTGCTTGCATCTGGGTTGTGTACTTGAGCTGGGGCAACCAACCTACTAAATTCTGCATTCGTTTTCTCGCTTATACGATTGGAAAATACACTCCATCCTGTAGGTTCTTTTTCAGGATTAAATGGGAGTGTGCCTGTACATATTAATGCTCAGTAAATAATGATGCAGGAGACAGAGTCCAGTCAACATGTTGAGTCATCAAGGACTTGTAGGTCACATGGACTTTGCTGTGGGTTTGGTTCAGATTTAGGCACAGTGAGAAGAAGTTTTATGGAAGATTACCAATGTTATTGAATTTATTGAATAGTGTGTATCTACGACCTGTCAGGCCTCATTCAGGCATCCTGGCAGAGGAAACAAAACACAACTCCTTCTGTCACCAACATTTTATCTCATTGGTTGCAAAAAAATTGTGTAAGAAATGCATGAAAGATGTTCTAATTTCCTTCAAGAGTCAAGTTACAAAAACTTGAAACTGGGGAGAAAAAAAAAAAAGCAACAAACAGAAAATTTAAATAAAGGTCCAAGGTAGCAATTACAAAGATATCCTAAGGGAACAGATGATTAATTGTCAAGTGAATGTTATAAACATGTGTCCAAGAAGTTCTAAGGCAGAGAGATCACTTTATATAAACTATATAAATAATAAACATGTTTATGAGAAGATTTCCCCAAACTAACTTCACTCTGAATTCAGTGGGGGTGCTGAATGAGCACTGGCTGTTTTATGTCATTTGTGTACAAAGGAGGGGGCCTGCCTGGAGTACAGGGTCAGAAAGACTTTTTTTTTTTTTTTTTTGACACCTAATAAAATATCAGTGCTTTGCTCTGCTTTATTTCGATAGCTAATTTTTAAAAAGTGCACTGACACTATAATTCCCAAAGCCCTAGGAAGTAGGACTCTCAGACTTTGAAATCAAACTGAAGGTCTCTGAGGGAAAGTAAAACTTTGGCGGCTTCCCTTACTTTCTCATAGAGGACTTTGATCACGTATCTCACAATGGAGAGCACAGAGTCGGCTGGTGCTTTGCTGACATCAGCAGACAGGGTTTCTGCTTGTCACTAAGTGAAAGCTTATCATCGGGAAGGATTTTTTTTCTTCCTAGGTGTCTTTTTTGGAGCTTCCTATCTTCGCCTTTCATCTATAATGAAACAGCATTGAAAAGGAGGTGGCGTGTGAGAGCAGACCAGGAGAATAGATTCTTTCTTTCACAGGAATAGAGGGCTGCTGTTCTAGTTAACTCTTGCCTTTTATTCTGTTTTGACACAATTGTCAAAACGTTTAACTCTTCCTTTCCCAGAAGTTGTCATTTTTGGAAAGAGAGTAGTGATCAGCAAAGGGATTCCACCGATGTTATTGAATGCAGATCTGATTAAGTGAAGTCAGTGTTATTTTGAGATAAGAAAGTCCTGCAGAAATAAACAACCTGACATTTTACTTTCTTTTTACAGTGTAGCTCAGACGCAAACCACATGAGTTCGGCCTATCGATTTGGAAATATGAAACATGACAAATCGCTGTTTTTCTAAACTTGAAACCAAAGAAATTGTACTTCCTCGAGAATTACACACTTGAGCTCAGAAGAAGGTAACCTCTGGATCTTCAGAACCCATTTTATGGCTTCGAAGGATGTTCAAACAGGGCTTGGGCCAAGGTATATGGTTCAAAAAAAACAGAACCACATGGGCTTGCTTGTATAACAGTGTGAGCGATTGCATTAAACTAGACGAGATTACTCCAAAGGGGAAAAGGGTGTTAGGAAAACCTTCTGTGGGTAAGAGCAGATAGATTGCCATGGAATAAAGAATAGTGTCTTAGAAATCGAATAATAGGGACAAACACAATAATTGTCCTGCTTTCTCTTAAATGTATGGACACAAGCAAAAGGGTTAGCTGGTTTGGGAAGAGGAAATCACGAGAAGTATAGAGTGTCAATGCATTTCTTCCGTCCTTAGTCGAGTTCAGAGAAAGACACAGCTAATTCCCACAGGAGAATGAAGGAGAGAAAACCAGGAATGCTCTGTGGGAAGGAGACCTACAGGATCGGGTAAAAAAGGTCTAAAGATTGCTTCTTTAAGACACCACTGACTGTAGAAGAACATTCCAAGGGGCACCTGGGTGGCTCAGTGGGTTAAAGCCTCTGCTTTCTGCTCGGGTCATGATCCCAGGGTCTCTCAGGATCCCATCGGGCTGTCTGCTCCTGGGAGAGCCTGCTTCCTCCCCTCTCTCCCTGCCTGCCTCTCTTGCCTACTCGTGGTTTCTGTCTGTCAAATAAATAAATAAAATCTTAAAAAAAAAAAAAAGAAGAAGAAGAACATTCCAAAAGTTAAGGTCATGACAGCCTTCTGGGCTGCTACCTATTCTCTGCTTCTGTTTGTTGGAAGAGTGACAGGGGTGTGAAAGGGGAAAGAGTAGGCAGTGCTCATCTCAGCAACCAAATGGAGCTAAGGAAGGCCATCGGGTGACCATGTCCAGCCAAGGCCATGTTTTGCGGCATCAGATTGCGCTGACACAAATGTTCAGTGGCATCCTTGGTCTTCCCATTTTTGCCACCATTTGCATGCTCACACATCTTTTGGTAGCACACGGTTGCTGCATGTTTCTGTTAATTACTATTTTTTTCCTTTATACACTTTGATATTCTAAATGCTTTCTCTAGGGCAGAATCTCTTAGCCTCAGCCCTACTGGTATGTTGAGCCAGAAAATTCTTTGTCACGAGAGCATTTATCCTTGGCCTTTACCTGCTAGATACCAGTTTCATCCCTGGCAATCAGAATTGTCTCCAGATAATGCTGGCTGATGTCCCCAGAGGAGAAAAATCATCCCAGGTGAGAGTGACTGGTTTAGTTTTTGCTTTTTGTGTAGTCTGAAAAAGCTTATGCTAAAAATAAATGTGATTCCCTAAAAATGTTGTTCTAGTGGTTGCAAGTGGAATGAAAACTTAAGCTGCCTATTTATTAAACATTAGTTAATTGGTCTGAACTGGCACTTGGTGTCACATTTCAAAACATTTTGTCTCAATGTTTTGATGGATGCACTTATGTGTTTTTGGAAGTCAAATTCTGTTTTTATCTATCTGTCTATCTATCTATCCATCTATCATCTAACTACTTATTTACATGTATATTGCCTTAAAAATATCATTCTTTTTGGGTTCAACCATTTGGAAAATATGGTTTTCCCAAGCAGGACAGGTTATCAGGAGCTTACAGAAGATGAGTCAGGGGGAGGGAAGGATCACACATATTGTGTGTGGGGGAGACAACTCTCTCCATCAATACTAATGGTTACTGGCTTGAACTCAGAAGTGGAATAAGCTTGCTACATCAGTATGGGGGTGATAGCAAATAAGCACACTGTACAATTTTGAAGAGAGTTATAGCCATTTCTCGACTTAGCCCTGATGTAATTTCTGGGTTGGTTTTATTGTTTGTTTGTTTGTTTTAATTTTTTGTCCCAAGTGTTAATGACACAAAGCAACTGTAATGGAATGGAAATTGTGCTGGACTAAGAGTTAAATAACCAAGTTCAAGGCTCCACCCTTCCATGGAGGCAGAGTGTAGAGCCCGAAATACTTATCCCAAAAGTGGGAGAAAAATTCCACAGAGGGCTGCTGTACCAGTGAGGTAGCATAAATTACAGACTAAAATGTCTTATCAGTAGAAAGGTGTTATGAAACTGGATTCAGTTACTGCTTCTTTAAATATTATTAACAGTATAGAGTATAAAGATATTTCAAAGTTGCCCTAAGGAGCTCCTGTAACACAGTTTTCCTGGACAAGCAGCTGAACCAAACTTCAGGTCGGCCACACCTGGGGGGATCTGTGGGCCACTATGATATTGCGACTACATGGGGTTTTACAAATCAGTTTGCACGTCTTATACATTAGGGGGAATGGGTATAGAAAAGAAGGGGAGGGATAACTATTTTGTAAAGTGAAAAATTCCCACTGCTTTTCTTAGCAGTAGAAATAATCATTCCATTTTTACCTGTTTTAGGAATTTACTTTTAATACAAGGAATTTATGATGGCTATGTGTAATATAAATACCTCTAGATACTACGTTTTCTTTTTTTTTTAAAGATTTTATTTTATTTATTTGACAGAGAGAGATCACAGTAGGCAGAGAGGCAGGCAGAGAGAGAGGAGGAAGCAGGCTCCCTGCTGAGCAGAGAGCCCGATGCGGGACTCGATCCCAGGACCCTGAGATCATGACCTGAGCCGAAGGCAGCGGCTTAACCCACTGAGCCACCCAGGCACCCCAAGATACTATGTTTTCTTGACTTAAAATCTAAGCTTTTTTTATTGATCATTCTCATCTGCACCCTCTCACTGAAGTCACTATTTTGATTAAACTCGCACAAAAAAAATGTACTGACAACCTGGAGTTGATAATTCAGCCCATTAAGTTCAGGAAAAGAAATTTTGAAAAGGTAACACAGAGCAACACAAAAATACCATTGTCAAAATGGAATACGTTTAAGTGGTATTATCAGTAAGGAGGGAAAATATAAGTGACATGTTTAATTTAAATTATGGCCTTCCAACAACCTGTTTTTTCATCTGCTAAAAAGTCTCTAAAATGGCTAGTTGATGGGAATAAAATGGTGCAAGAGAATGGATAAGAGATTCTGCTGGAGGATACCTGACTCACTTTCCTAGGAGATTAAGGAAAATGAAGAACGGCACATAGTCACCAAACTCTTGCCTCAGGAATAACCTATACCCAAATGACAAGTGAAGGAAAAAGTGCCATTTGTGTTATGAAAATCATGACTTACTTTTCCAGTTTTCTTTTTTTCCAATCTTATATGGAAAGAGTAATTTTATATTATAGTTTATACTAGCTTATCAGTTATAGAGTAAGTTCTATGTTAGTTATTAATACACATGACCAAGAACTTAATTCTTTCTTTCTTTTTTTTTTTTTTTTTTTGAGTGAGAGAGAACAGGGGAGGGGGAGGGAGCAGAGGGAGAGGAAGAAAGAGAGAGAATCTCAAGCAGCCTCCCTGCTGAGCTTGGACCCTGATGTGGGACTCCATCTCACGACCCTGAGATCTGACCTGAGCTGAAATTGAGTTAGACGCTTAACTGACTGAGCCACCCAGGTGCCCCAGGAACTTTAAGTATATATGCAAACAGCAAACTTGAGACAAGAACTGTCAAGTGCTAACAGAGCCAAGGTGCCCATATTAAAATCAGCCCATTTCTCTTGTACACTTCAGACTTCTGGTGGGTGAGTCTGTCAACTTTAACTGTAATATATTCATCATTTCAGAAGTGTGTTTTTACATGCTATCATGGAAGACACCATGATTTCACTTAAAAAAAAAAAAGTTCTGATATAATTGGACAAGAGCACAGAGAGTTTATCTTGTTCTGCAGCATTGTTGTTGAACAAGGAGAAGGAGGGGGAAAGGAGAAAGAGCTGGAGGTGTTTCCTTTAAAATGTGGACCTCTGCAGTGCCTGGCTGGCTCAGGCAGTGGAGCATGCAACTCTTGATCTCGGGGTCAGGAGTTCGAAGCCCATGCTGGGTGTAGAGATCACTTAAAATACAATAAATGTGGACTTGCTGAGTGAAGTGTGTCTCCAGCTAGTCTCTATCTAGGACTTTTAAGGGCCCACATCCTTCCAGATAAATTTCCTCTACAGGGCAACAAAGCCAAAAACAGGAACCCTTCTTAGGTCACAGATGATCTTACTAACAGCTATGCCTTATTGGTACAAAATCAGCCCCTTGTCATTTTATAATGACATTTTTCAATGTCTAATTTCAGAGTTGCAGTTTGAGTACCCTTTTAAAGTTCTCAGTTATATGTATTAATAACTAATATGGAATCTATTCTATAATTGATGAGCTAGTATAAGCTCCATCGTAAAATGGTGTCATTCTCTGCTTTTACAGTATTGTGGATGAAATACTACTGATTGAAATGCTCTAGAATGCAGTTTTAAATCTTTCATTTGAACATGATTATGTCTGATTCCCAGGAATTTCCAAATTCTAAACAAAATGAGAAACCAGTAGTGTGAAGACAGAACTTGAGACCCAGCAAAGAGGCTTATTTCTGGCTTATTTCTTCATTCTTTCTCATGCTCTTTGTGTGATGGAAATGAAAGTTACTTTTAATGAGCTAGGTGCAAGAAATTGAGGTTTCTGCCAAATGGGCCCATCCTTCCTCCCTCCCTCCCTTCCTTTTCGCCCCGCTCCTTCCTTTCTTCTTTCTGTCTTTTCTTCTGTCTGTCCTTCCTTCCTTTTATTTTTTCCACTGATACAGGGAACAACACAGAAGACCATTTATGTGACCAGATGCTGCAGAGACACATGCGACAGAGAAAGGAACAAGTTAAACAAAGTCCCATAAAATGAAGGAGCAGGTCAAGTGAACCAGCTGTGCAAGATCAGAGGGAAATGATGCAATAATAAAGATCACACGGGAGAAACATCTAGCCTGGACTGCCATGAGCTCTCTCTCCCTCTCCCAACCCTAGCCCCCTTTTTACTCTTTGGGGGTTTCCAGCAGCTATAGGGTCTATGTGCAAAAAGAATCAACAGAAGATAGGAATGCTAAACAGGAATGAAGCTATTTCTCCATTATTCTGCAAAGTTGATCATTCCTTTCTGCATGGAAAATTGGTTATATATGGTTTTACTTTTCTAATGGCAATATTTTGACAAGTGACTTCTCAGCCTTTACTTTATTCATCTGCAAAAATGATGTAACATAAAAATTTCTGTTGTCATACTTTTTCAAGCAAATGATGCACTTCCCAGCCAATTCTTGCTATGATTCATCCACACATTCTTGATTGAGACCTGTAAAACATCCTGAAAACTACTAACATTGATTTACATCCTCTCTTAAAGAAATAATTAATATTGATTAATCTGAGGCTTGATAATAATTGAATCCAGTTAACAAAAGCAAATCAGTTGTGGTGCTTAGAAATTTTGAATAGTGCTTGCCTTTTTCTTTTATTCCTATGTCTAGATGAGAGTTAACCTTGGATAAAATCCATCTGACAAATTCAAATTAGACAAAGTCAAAATATTGATGCAGATTTAGGCTTGAAATCAATTGAAGCCTCTAAAATAATGTTGGAAATGTTGGCATAATAGAGAAAATTATTAAATATGACATTCTTCAAAATTGATTTGAAAATGGTACAATTGGTGATATAATACATTAAATAAATTTAAATGAATAAATACAATGATTTGTGCAAATCTAATGCATGAATATACCTGAATTAATCAAGGAAATTTAAGGATTCTTTTCTATTAAAGAAAAATATTTGTCCTGTGCTTCCCATAGTGAATGTAAATGATCACATATTTAATTAAAAAAAAAAAACATTTCTTTATAGATGCCAGAGATATTTAAAAAGGACAAACAAAAATTAATATTTTTATATCCTGGTCTACAAAGCTTAGAATTCATTTTTGGGTGAGGAAAAAGTCATAGAATTTAGAAATAGCCTAAATGTCTAATAAAAGAATATGATTAAATAGAAAACATTTATTAAATGGGATAGTAGAGAAAATACTCAGTAATAAAATAATGAGTAAGAAAACAATACACAAAAACAATCTTATAGAGCCAAAGTCAAATATTTAAAATTGGTTGCTTATATTTTCAAAATGCGATATAGTAGTATAATGACAATAGTAGGACAATTGTCCTACCAAAGATCACATAGAACATTTTCTAGTTGCAAAACACACCATGGTAGGCTCTATGGAGGATATAGAAATGAATAATTTTCTTCATTTGTGTTCCTTGTTTTCTTGTTTTTGCAATGATGTGAATATTTTATGGAGGTTTATTAGGCAGAGCTCAATAAAAGATGACTCCCTACTTTGGGCCAGAAAGTGACCCTCTCCACTGAGTATGTACCTTTCATTGCTAAGTTTGATGCAAGGGTGGATTTTAAGGTATATAAGCTAGTTTCCTGAATCATTTTCTGTAAATCACACCCAAAATAAGACTCAGTCCTCCTCTCTATTCTCCTAGACACATACAATATTTTGTAATTGCTTTCAACTCTTTTGACACAGGACTTTCAAGAAAACTTGTAAAATGGAGCCCCAAACCCAGAGAATATGCTCACTGCTCCTTCTGAATGTGATTTCAAAGTCAATAGGCCTGGAAAAAGTTTCTGTCTCATAGTAAACTGGTGAACAGATAAAGGGCAAGTTGCTCCTTTTTTTTCATATGTAGGCAGCATGTACTCTTTTTTTTTTTTTAAGATTTATTTATTTAAGAGAGAGAGAGAGAAGGGGGGAGGGGCCGAGGGAAAGAATCTCAAGCAGCCTCCCCACTGAGCATGGAGGCTGATGCAGGGTTCAATCCCACAACCTTGAGATCATGACCTGAGCCAAAATCAAAAATTGGGTGCTTACCTAAGCCACCCAGGCACCCCAGAATATATTCTTTTTTTTTTTTTTAAGATTTTATTTATTTATTTGACAGGCAGAGATCACAAGTAGGCGGAGAGGCAGGCAGAAAGAGAGGAAGGGAAACAGGTTCCCTGCTGAGCAGAGAGCCCGATGTGGGTCTCCATCCCAGGACCCTGGGATCATGACCTGAGCCGAAGGCAGAGGCTTAAACCCACTGAGCCACCCAGGCACCCCCCAGAACATCTTCTTAACATGAGTGCACTTGTACCTTGAATATCTAGACTGTAAATATCTAGACAAGGGAGAAACTATACAGCAATAGAAAATGTCTAAATATTATTACTGTTTTAAAGAAAAAACATATGTAGGTATTTATCCTATGCAAATGTTTTTTATTATCATCTCTTATTCCCTTGTATCCACTTTCAATTAATTTACATACTACATGTCTTCAGGTACATCTTCAGTACTTTTACAGCATTTTGTTTGTCAATACTAGAGTTAAAATTTTTGGTAGTTAATTTTATTGTTTTTGTTGTTGTCGTTGTTTTATTTTTTATTTTTAAAGATTTTTATTTATTTGACAGAGATCACAAGTAGGCAGAAGACAGACAGAGAGAGAGAGGGGGAAAGCAGGCTCCCCGCCCAGCAGAGAGCCCCATGTGGGGCTGGATCCCAGGACCCTGGGATCATGACCTGAGCCGAAGGCAGAGGCCTTAACCCACTGAGCCACCCAGGCGCCCCTTATTGTTACTAAGAAGATAAATTATTCTTAATTTTATTTTGTTGTACAAGGTACAAGTTTTGGCTGAGGCCATGTGAGTAGTATATAATAATAGAAAGAATGAGGGAACTTTCCAGACAGATAATAAAACTAAATGAAAAATTTTAAATAATAAAACACCTAGAAGAAAATTTTGGAAATGTTTATCTAATCTCACATAGAGATCATAGAATAAATGGAGAAATTCAAATAGAATTTTCCATATATTTAGTTATATAAGTGATAGGCTTCCAAATGCAATAATTACATTAGTAAAATTGTGAAGAAAGCTAAAAAATGGGGAAAATATTTTAAAATCATAAAAATCAAAGGATTTGTGCAAAATAATAAGGAATAGACTAAATCTGATCCCAGTGGCCAAAGAATAGATACAATTCATGGAATAAAACAAGCAAATTGATAAGACACCTGAAAAATTAAATACTAGAAATAAAAATGTTTGTAAATTAATGAAATTAGAATTATTTTCATTTATGAAACTATCTATAGGGGCTTGTAAAATGCAGTAGCACCCAGAGATATGAACAAAAGGAAATACGGGTTTGTTTATCCTTACCTTCCTAGAGGGAATTTATATTAGAAGTTTAGAAGAATGTACATCATTTGATCCAGTAGTTTCAATCTTTACTGTCAAATATGTCTTAAAACGGAGGCAAACAGTTCAGTATAACCTTATTTATAACATACAGAAATTAGAAACAAACTAAATGTCCAGCAATAGAACATGATTAAATGAATATTATTTATTTATTCATTTAATAGGGTAGTAGGGAAATGCTCCTGATAAAAGGTTAAATAATAAATCTTTTTTACAAACTTTAAAATTGGTTATATTTTATAATTGTATTTTAGTGGTTCAACTGACAGTGAGTTTTAATTTTCTCTTTGCGCTAGTTGACATTTTTCTACTTTTCTAAATCAATATTGATTACTTGCATAATCAGCTATTGATAGTCAGTGCTATGGGACACCTGGGTGGTTCAGTCAGTTAAGCTGCTGACTCTCGGTTTTGGTTCAGGTCATGATCTTAGGGTCTTGAGACTGAGTGCCTCATTGAGCTCCACACTCAGGGAAGAGTCTGATTGTTCTGCTTTTCCCCTCGCTCATGCTCTCTATCTGTCTGTCTCTCAAGTAAATAGATCTTTTAAAAAAATAATCAATGCTATTTCAAGAGGGAGATCTATGAAGAAGAGGGTATTGTGATAAAGGTTTAGTGTTTCAAAGGTTGGATTGAATTTCAAGCTTGCTTAATTCACATGTTTCTAACCACTGCAAATCTAACTGTCAATGTAATTGCCTATTTACCACAACAGAGTCATAAAAGCATGAAAGTAGAAGGCAGCTGTGTAGAGATGAGACTCCATAGTACTGTAATGGTCAGAGTAGCTGAAGTTGATTTTCTCAACCACCAACATATAAAGGAGTCTTTCAGTAATCTCCTCATCACCTGATGTTTTGTTCAGAAACCATTGTAATTTGTTGCTATGGGACCTGGAAGCTCTTCATGGGTTCCAGTTCCACACGTAGCTCATCTGGGTATGTTTCAGGCATTGACAAATCAAGGAATGGCATTTCTGTGTACAGCCACAAGATTTTGTGGTTATAGGGAACTCACAAGTTTCCCAGTTGGAGAGAGAGAGAAAAACAAAACAAAACAAAATGAAACAGGCAAATGATCCCCCCTGTAAATGTAGTTCTGCATTTATGCTGCATCATAGGTACCAGAATCCAATTTTCACGGGCAGAAACTTTAGGGATACTCATAGAGTTGGGGGTAGTGGTAGTGGTGGAAATCCCTTTAAAAGAAGAAAAAAAAGAAGAAACAAAGTGAAAAGAAATGCAGCTACCATCACCACCTCTTGCATTTTTCCACCCTCCTACACCAATAGATGTCTCTCTGCATTTGGCTTCAGTCTTGCTGATCCTGGGAATCAATGATGGGTCAGGGAGAGGGAGGGATAGGTTTTCCCTATAAAACCACAGTGAAGACTAATTCTGGAATTTAAGGAGGAATTTCTGTTTTCCTAATTAATGATTAGAGGGCAGATTCTTGGGTTTGCATTCTTACTTGTGGAAATCCATGCAACTTACTACACCTTTTATTTCTTCTTGAGAAGAAGAGCTAAAAATTTGTCATATATAAACTGTCAGGATTGCCTCTAAAAACTTATTCAGTCTACAAAAATTTCACCTGTTTTGAACAAAAAGCAGACACTCCTATTGACTTTCTCTGGGTTTGTCAGTTTCATCTTCTTTTATAGCCATGTTTATCACTAGACCAATGAATCAGCCTTCCAAAGATGGCTGGGAATTTTTTACATGGAGTCAAACATATGGCAAATACCATGACAATAGGAAGGAAAAGGAAAGATTATTAAATGCACAGAAAGTGTGACACTGATGCTCTTTGTACTATAGTAATTCATTTCCTCTTTTACTCCCAAACCCCCTCTCCCCTGTGCGTGGTACACATGGACCAGTTGCTTTTTCTTAAATGATTATTATAACACTTTTGTGAATATTTTTAATAGGTGTGGGGGGCTTATAAAAATTATCTGAATCATGAATTATCCAATACTCTAGTTTTGGAGTCCCTTGAAAATATAATTTTAGTGAAGCTTTCCTTAACTCCAACACCCCACACTAATGACAACACCTTGTATTTTTTTTTTTTCTTAAAGATTTTATTTATTTGTCAGAAAGAGAGAGAGCGCATATGCACAAGCAGGGGGAATGGCAGACAGAGGGAGAAGCAGGCTCCCTACTGAGCAAGGAGCACAATGTGGTACTTGATCCCATCACCCTGGGATCATGACCTGAGCTGAAGGCAGACCTTAACTGAATGAGCCACCGAGGTGTCCCCACAGCTTGGATTTTTGTCATCACATGAAAGTATTTCTACTCTATTATGGCAAAGTTGAGGTTCTCATCTCTAAGCATAAATTCTTATGTCTCTAACTTTTCCACCTCTTCACAATTATATGAAGCTTCCTACCCTCATTTGTTGGTCACCTTTCAAAATTACTCTTATTTCTCCCCTATTTAATCTGGGTAATTGATATACACCACCAATTATCTCAGTGTTATATCTCCTTATTTTAAATTTGCCTAGAGAGGAGAGGTGCAAGCTATTGGTGAGATGAGAATTTTGGAAGGAGTTTTAAATAATGAGAAGAGGTGTAGAAACTAAGTGTGAAGAGGAACCAGATTATTGGGTTCAAGATTGAGGCTGGGGTACAGAAAGAAAGTGCCAGAACATTATTCCTTTGGTCACCTACCTTTGGAATGGTGGAGGCTAAGTGGTTGAAGGTATTAGGCTCAGTCCGACATCCAATAACTACAAAGAAGAAAACTCATTACATGGCTTATTTGTTTCTTATTGTTACTCCAAACTCCCTAGTTTTAGGTACATCACCAGACTTTCTTCTTTTTTTCTTTTTCTTTTCCTTTTTTTCCCCATCCTGTTAATTCACATTTATTTATCCCTCTTGAATATTTCCTCTAGGACCTCTTTAAAAGATATTCTGGTTCAATAAAGCTCCCAATTTATTCTATACAGACACCATTGCCTCCTACTTCAATGAGACCATAAAAGCCCAAAAAAGAGGGATACCTGGGTGGCTCAGGCGGTTAAGCATCTGCCTTCAGCTCAGATCATGATTCCAGGATCCTGGGATCGCGTCCTGCATTGGCCCCCTTGCTCAGCCCCTGCTTCTCTCTCTGCCTGCTACTTCCTCTGCTTGTGCATGCTCTCTCTCTCTCTGACAAATAAATAAACAAAATCTTTAGAAAAAAAGCCCCAAACAGAAACCACTATCACATTCCTCCTCAATAAAATACTAAATAGTTTTTTCCAAACCCCTTCTGTCTCTGAAGAAGAAGATTCCTTTGGGCTGCTGATCTCATTCTCACCCGTCATCTTTTGAAAGGTCTTGCTGCCTCCTCTACTTTTCCATACTCCACAGTGGTTCCATTTTTAATGGAAACTTTCTCACTATGGATAATGAATGGGCTTACTTTTGTTCACTTGATATCCCCAGAGCCTAGCACAGAGCAGAGGTTCAGTAAGTAACTGCTCACTAATCTTCGAGGACTTGGTTTGCAAGTTAGAAACAGTGCACAAAGACACAGTACTGACTTCTTTTTTTTTTTTTTTAATAAAGTACAAACTTTACTGTTAGCTTTTCAGTACATAAATTACTATGCAAATAACAGATGTATATTATGGTTAATGACCAATCACATCATTTTTTTTTTCAGTCTTTTGGTGATTGGTCACCGAACAAATACTTAGTTTATGTGCTAAGTATGTGTTTATGTTCCCTTTTTTTTTCCCACTGATAAACCCACATGACATTTTTTTTTAATTTCTTTTCAGCATAACAGTATTCATTGTTTTTGCACCACACCCAGTGCTCCATGCAATACATGCCCTCCTTAATACCCACCACCTGGCTCCCCCAACCTCCCACCCTCCGCCCATTCAAAACCCCTCAGGTTGTTTTTCAGAGTCCATAGTCTCTCATGGTTCACCTCCCCCTCCAATTTCCCTCAACTCCCTTCTCTCTATCTCCCCATGTCCTCTATGTTATTTGTTATGCTCCACAAATAAGTGAAACCATATGATAATTGACTCTTTCTGCTTGCCTTATTTCACTCAGCATAATCTCTTCTAGTCCCGTCCATGTTGCTACAAAAGTTGGGTATTCATCCTTTCTGATGGAGGCATAATACTCCATGGTGTATATGGACCACATCTTCCTATTGACTTCTAACTCTATTCTCTTTTCCAAAAGCCTTAATCCCCCATCCCCCTCCACAAGGACCTTTTTCCTACTCTGAAGGGAATAAGAAGAAATATTGATTCAAAATGTTCAAGTTGCCTTTAAAAGACTTTTTATCTCACACGTGGATGGTATCTTTAGAACTTCAAAGTCAAGAAGTCATCATTTTAATTCTTTAGGTTCTGCTGTAACCACTCCCCACAGAGTGAACTACATGTTTTTATTAAATGTGATCTAAGGTAAATGGGAAGTCTCTGTGGTATCTTTGCAACTTTTCTGTAAATCTACAACTATTCTAAAATTAAGCATTTCTTAAAAAATAATATGACATCATGAAAAATGTTTAAAAATTGTGATTTAAATGAAGTGGATAAATTTTGGGGACAAAAAGACTGCTTAGCAGAAACAAGTGTATTATTCAAAATTCAAAAAACTAAAAAAGCATAAAGGAAATTTAAATAATCAGTTATTCAAAAATATTTTAATTGTAGCACTACACTTCTGAAGTTATTAAAGTTAAAATTTCATTAAGACTTTGGAATAATCTGTATCTATATATACATAAATGTATTAGTAATATAAAAATAAATATATATATGGGGCACCTGGGTGGCTCAGTGGGTTAAAGCCTCTGCCTTCGGCTCAGGACATGATCCCAGGGTCCTGGAATTGAGCCCCACATCGGGCTCTCTGCTCAACAGGGAGCCTGCTTCCTCCTCTCTCTCTCTCTGCCTGTCTTTCTGGCTACTTGTGAACTCTGTCTGTCAAATAAATAAATAAAAATCTTAAATAAATATATAAACAAATAAATATATCTGTAATAACTATATAAAATGCATTTCTTGGTCTAGAAATATCTATTTAACTCTTTTCTTCTTTAATATTTTCTTGTGAATTCTACATGATTATATATATTTTCACAACATAATCTTAACATTGCTTATTTATTTAAATATTTTATGCTCTTATTCATTATTAAATATTTAGGTTCGCCACTTAAAAACAATTTAAAAATTTTGTAATAAATACAATTTCCCATCAGTGGCTTTTTATTTCCTTAGTAGTAGAACTGTAGGGTCCTGTTATTTCAGATTTGTGATTCACATTACCAACTTGTTTTCCTGAGTTCGCCCCAATCTATGTCTCCACTGGCAGAGTGAGTGAGCCTGTGGCAGGATCAGAAATACCTTCCTTGGGGCGCCTGGGTGGTTCAGTCAGTTAAGCATCAGACTCTTGATTTTTGGCTTGATTAAAAAAAAATGCACTACGTTAAAGAGATCCACATTTCCATTTCCCAGAATTTATCCA
Organism: Mellivora capensis; assembly: GCA_004024625.1. Taxonomy (NCBI): domain Eukaryota; kingdom Metazoa; phylum Chordata; class Mammalia; order Carnivora; family Mustelidae; genus Mellivora; species Mellivora capensis. The sequence goes on from PISX010015952.1 coordinate 40,518, forward strand.
TATTTCCTTATGTGGAAAGTTGTCTTTACAGATGTGCTTAAGTTGTGATCTTGAGATGGGAAGATTATCCTGCATTATTCATGGAAGCCCTAAAAATAATCGCAAGCAGACAGAGGAGGGAGATTAGACTTCAGAGGAAGAGATGACCCCGTGCCCAAGGACGCAGAGATTGAAGTGACACAACCACAAACCAAGGAATGCCAGCTGCCAACAGAAGCTGGAAGGGAAGAATGGATTCTCCTCTAGAGCTCTGGAGGGAGTGTGGCCCAGCTGACACTTTGATTTCAGCCTCATGAAACTGACTTAGACATCTGTTCTCCAGAATTTTAATAGAATAAATGTCTATTGTTTTAAGACACTAAGTTTGTGGTAATTTGTTACAGAGGCAATGGGAGTCTAACACAGAATTTTTATCACTATAGCCAACTTATACATTACAAATACTTACATATTTTGAAGGCAAACACGTCTTAATTATTTGCATTCTTTTGGCTTGAAATGACTTTGAATTCATTTGTCTCTCTTGAATTTATTTATCCATCTTGAATATTGCAAGAAAAATAGAATTTTGTTATATTTTATTAGATTGCAAGAAAATAGAATTTTAGATTGCAAGAAAAATAGAATTTTATTATATTTTTATTATAAATTATCTCTTCAAGTTATTTCGCCATTTTTACTCTATTAGATTATTAGTGTCTTATTTATTTTAACTTATGGCGCATTGAGACCATGAACACTTTATCAAGTTTGTCTGAAGTAAATGCCTCAATCTGAAATTTAATTTCATTTGTCAAATATTTAGCCATCTGGAAGTTTTAATTTAATTATTTTGTGGTCTGATCTCTCTATTCTTCACTGTGAATTTTTTGCATATCTCTTTTGCTTAGAAAGAATCTCCTTACCATTTGTCCACATTCCCTTCTAATCTTTTATGTTTTACACTTTTTATCCCATATACTTTTTGTTAGTGTAAGATAAGAGTTGAGGACCTATTTTTATTTTTCCAATGATATTATCAATTGTCCTAGTGCCAGTTAAGACTTCTTTTATTTGTGTGACTGTATTTATTGAATGCTATTTCATGCACATAAGGGTTTGATTAACTACTCTCTTCTGTTCTGGTTTTCTAACTTTTTGTAATATGTTTAAAAACAAGCTCCTCTTATCACTTTTCTTTTAAAAAGGGCTTGAGTCTTCTTACCAAGACTCAAACTGAAATTTTCAGGTCAACTTAGATTCTCAAGTCCTTTAAAAATTATTTCTAAAAAATTTAAGTGAACTGATATCAAATTTTTCAATGAATTTGTTAGACAATGACATCTTCATGGCATTTACCCTCCACATTCAAGAACATGATTTGTCTCTCAGTGTACTCCAATCTTTCTTCTGTGTCTATTTATAACATGGTTATACAGATGGACTAGGCCCAGGGAGAGCCAAAATATGAAGAAGTAATTAAAAATAAGCAGGTTTGAGACTTTGACTTTCTGATTTGGGATGGATAATGAAGGCACTGGGAGATAAGAAAAATTGGGTAAAGATGAAGGTCCCTTAGTAAGTAATTATAAAGTGTTGATTAAGCTTTAGAACTGAATTGTTCAAAGAAGTGCCTGATTCTCTAGAGCCTTGTGGTCACTGATATTAACAGTATGTCTCTACAACATTATAAACATTTATTATAATAAATTAGAGAACATACATCTAGTCCAGGCAGGAATATGGGAACAAGGAGAAAAAAATGGCGGCATGGTTTCTCACATCAAAGTTTGTGGGCACCTCACGGTCTCAGGTTTGGGAGAACTGGAAGAGGGTGATATATTTTTAGATCCCAGATGCTCAATAAGGGGGACTATAGCTCTTATCAGTTGATACCCTGGTGAAAGAAAACCCTAATTATAACTATGAGTTAACTCTGTAGTATACCTTCTGGCCCTGTTCCTGGTCTTGAAGGGAGAGAAGAAGTCAGGGCAGTCCCAAGAAATAAAGCCAACCAAAGACAGTTAATAGAATTTGTGAACGGTCTGGACAAATGAAATGCAAATGGAACAAAATGATTTTGCAAGAATAGTTACAAGATTTATTTTAAAAATAGATTAATTAATAAAAACAGCTGAAACACCATGCTTCTTCTTCTTCTTTTTTTTTTTTTTTTTTAAAGAAGAGGAAACAGGAGTACAGAGGCCTGGGAATAAGTCATTTCAGTAAAACCGTCCTACAGCAAATTTCTACATGATGCAGAGTTACACTTCATTTTCTTCTTCTACTCAGAGAAGGAAGGAGAGCTAAGGTTCAGCTGACGTTGGCGGAGCCACTGCACGTTGTGGACCATTAAGTACCATCTCAAAGCTTGCAGAGCTCCTCTGATGTGATGGCACTGCCCAAGCTGTGCCCAGGAAGGCAGCTCTTATTGTTTCTTTCAGCCTAATGATGGAGATACCTGGCCCATGCAGTGCCGTAATATCATGGGTCATAAACTCCCCAAGGGTCCTTACACGAGTACAATGCAACAAGTCACAGGAACTAACGAAAACCTGGGAGGCACCATAAACATAGTCCTCCAAAGTTAGTCTCTAAGGTAATGGGGAGGGACTGCACTGTATGATGTGTGTTCTCCAAAACAGAAATTCTCGAGGAGGTGGGAATACAGGACTGATATTCTATAAGTCACAAGACTACTGAATTACTTGCCCTGCAGGAACATACCAGGAAATAGCTTAATCCATCAAGGGATATGTTTTTAGGATTGCCTCATTGGTTCAGGTAGAAAGAATCAGATATTCCGAGCAGGGCAGGACACAAAACTGACGTTCAGCATGAGTCTTCCACTTCCTTTCAGATACTAGACAAGGAGATTCCTTGCTCTTCAGAGAGTAAGACTGAATCAAAGCCTCAATTCCAAAGCCAATGCCCAAGGTTTCTCTAGGAAGTCACATGGTTTCCTCTGATGCTTGGATACCTGAGTGTGAAACCATGGTTGAGGGGCCGTGGCACATTCGCCCAGCATAAAACACACCACTGCTTATTTACAAAGGCACACCAAAGATTCTTCCATTTTCTCTATCTCTGTGTCTGCCTGTTTCTATCGCTACCTCCCGATCTCCACCTCTAACTGTATTTCTCTACCTGCCTCCTTTCTTTCCCTCACTCATACACACACACACACACACATACACACATGCATACACTTACACACATACACTTACACACATACACTTACACACACACACACACACACACATTTGTCATTTATGATAATCACGATGGAAGCGATCACGCAAAACAGAACTCCACAGGAAACAATTAAAGAGTGTCTCCTCTGAACCACCCCCTTTACCCATCCTGATTCTGAGGGCTCCTATTTTGGCCTTTCTCCCACTCAGCACCCAGTCCCCCCATAACTTTCTAGCTCATCCCCACACTTTCTCTTTAGCTCTGGATCGTCCTTGCTGAACACTGACCATCTGTTGCTCTTATGACGCAAATGCACAGCTACACCACGAGGTGCTCCTTAGACTAAAGGTTATTCCATTTAGGACTCATAGTTTGTTTGTTATATAGATCGTCCTAGTGTCCACTATGTGCCAGTCACCATTCTAAATGCCAGGAAAATACAATGATCAAGAGGTAATGATCTGGGAATGTGCTAGGAAGAAATAGAAGAAATAATTGTACTACAATAGATGACTATTACAAAGTATGGAGATATCTTGAGGAAACCCCCCCCTTAGGTTACCCAATGAGTGGCAGAAGGCCTTGCACATGAGGGAACATCTAAACTGAGACTCAGAATGAACAACAATTTCCCAGGTGGCCAGAGGGAGAGGGCTAACCAGATACAGGGAAGAACAGAGGCAATGGCAAGCATAATTGCCAAGACAGGAGAAAGTTATGGTGATGGAGAGAATTTAATGTGGAATATGAGGCTATAGAAGGCAGAGGAGGAGAAGGTAGAAGGAAGAAACTGATCTGGATTCTGTATTTCAATCAATTTTTAAGGGGTGAAAACAGCAGGCAGGCCCCTCCCTTGAATTCCTGTGTCTTCTGAAGCTCAGAAGCACAGGATATTTCAAAGAAGAAGCCAGTCTGTAAGACTTGCCTGAATATTGGAAGATAGTGAGACTCAAGTTCACATGTTCACGCATGCCTCTTCGAGACACCACTCTGCCGGCCACATAAAGGAAATTGGGTGGGTAGGATTGAAGAGGGGCATGAGTCTAGAGATAGGGCCACAGTGAAGTGTTGCTTCTAGAAATTTAAGCAAGAAACAGATGGAACTAAGGAATAGGGAATCAGGATGAAACTGGGGATATATGAACTATTTTCAGGAAGTTTTCTTTTTCTTTCTTTTTTTTAAATTTCTTTTCAGCGTAACAGAATTCATAGTTTTTGCACCACACCCAGTACTCCATGCAATGCATGCCCTCCATAATACCCACCACCTGGCTCCCCCAACATGGGAGAAGATATGTGCAAATGACAGTACAGACAAATGGTTGATATCCAGGATCTATAAAGGACTTCTCAAACTCAACACACACAAAACAGATAATCATATCAAAAAATGGGCAGAAGATATGAACAGACATTTCTCCAATGAAGACATACAAATGGCTATCAGACATATGAAAAAATGTTTATCATCACTAGCCATCAGGGAGATTCAAATTAAAACCACATTGAGATACCACCTCACACCAATTAGAATGGCCAAAATTAGCAAGACAGGAAACTACGTGTGTTGGAGAGGATGTGGAGAAAGGAAGTTATTTTTTAAATGTTGTTATTAATTAAACAAAAAAGCAAGGTGGGAGAAACTAGGGGAAATAGTTTCCTAACATAGGTGACAGGATCAAGAGTGGTCCCGGCCACCAATATGGGAAATGTAAGCGTGGGGTTAGACCTGATGTGCTGGGAGGACATAATTGTGGTTTTGCAAGCTTGACTTGGAGGCATCTGTGCAGGTAATCAGGAAACAGTTGACATTTGTTACTTCTTAAGATTAAAGGAGTTTAATTCAAGTCTTTGATATAATCCAATGTTACATAATCCATTAGTTAATTGTGGGACTCAGCCTCTGCTTTATTTTACCCTTAAATTTGTGTTTGGTGTACTACTACCAAGTCACATGACTTCTAGCTTAGTGTCATCTGCCTATAGGTGTGACAAATGTCCACATTCATATCTGTAATAGACAACTTCCCTTCACATTTCATGAAAGAACTAACTAAATTGTGGGTTCAGACATCAGCAATGAAGCAGAATGGAGCCACCTAGCCCTTGATGGAAGTCAACCTACGACATTGTCTTCAAGAGCCCTACATCTCACAAGCTGAACCTGGAGACCACAGATAGTTGTCACAGTATGTAGGAAAAATGTGATCCAGTCAAAGGAAGAAACTGACCTGGATTCTGTATTTCAATAATTTTTAAGAGGTGAAAACAACAGGCAGGCCCCTCCCTTGAATTCCTGTGTCTTCTGAAGCTGAGAAGTACAAGAATATTTCAAAGAAGAACAAAGCAACTTATATTATTTCCAATCAGAAAAAAAAAAAAAAATGTCCGTATAAACCTTAGTTGTGTGTGTGTGTGTGTGTGTGTGTGCGTGTGAAGTACATTTTCTTTAGGAATACAGGATATTTCTAATGCCAAAGATAAATAATTATGGGGCTGGTAAAAAAACACGTATTTCTGAATGTTACTAGAGTTCTCTCAGTTTGTCGCTGGAGCTGGATTTGGAGCGAAAGGACTTAGATATGTAGAATGGTCACATTCCTTCTCAAAGTGTATACAAAATTGAGTAAATTGAGGGAGCTAATAACCAGAAGACAGAATGGACAGCAGGAGGATTTCAAGCTGCAGTGGAAGGCTGTCCCCATCCTCCAAGTGCCCAACTTACCCACCCAGGAGTTCAAACCAAGAATTAGACTTGAGAATTTCCATGCAGTTAGTTCTTTGTCTCTGGTCTACAACTTACTAAATATCTTTGTCCACTTCCATGAGTCTTCTCATGAGACCAGACTGGGTACTTGGACAAAAAGACATTATCTTTTGTACTTTTTAACTATTATTAAAGAAAACAATATGACTTATTTTAAAGATCTAATTCAAACATATTTTTATGAGCCTTTGAAACACCAGATTTTGCTCTACTCTAACACCTTAAGAGCTTGCCTTTTTAATATACCTTTCTGTCAATTTATTTACCCTGCCTCCCCTTCAAGACTGTAAGCTCTGAGACCAGAAAATAGGTTTTATTCATTTCTACATATACTGCAGTAGTCAATTCACTCTTCTATAGAAAATAAATAATATTATTTGTTGATTAAAACCACATAAATTTCCCTATGAAATAGGGAGAAGAAACAGAAGCATAAGTATTCATTTCATTTTAGTTATCTCATTGGCAGTATAGAAACAATTCCTTCTTATGCAAAACGACATAAGAAAGGCAAAGTGAATATGTGTAAAAGGACCACAGATGTAAATAATCATTATTTAATTGTTTGGCTTTTCTAGTGGTATTATCATATAGAAAAGGAACTACAAAGGGAAATTCACTTTATCCCTAGTTCTTAATGCATTTATTTTTATATATTTTAGAACTTCAAATGATTTCCACAATATGCTTTTAAGAATTAAGAACTTTATGTGACAGAATAATAAATTGAATCAAAAGACTGTGTAGCCAATCATTTAAAGAGTGGAATATGTCGGTATATTATTAGACTATAATTAGAAAAACATGGACAAAAATACAATTTCTTTATTCCTTAAAAACAACACTGATAAATGCTTTTTTTGTTAATAATCTTTTATTTTTTAATTAAATGTTAGCTTTTCCCAGATGATTATAAATGCTACTATTGATAATTTGATCTAGTTAAACACAAGTTGGGAAGCCATTTCAATGTCTAATCTTTGTTGGGCTCAACATCCTTTCCATCTAGTTTTTCCAATGTTCTCTCTCAGGTCTATAGAATTATTTTAGCACACTATGACAACAGGCTCTCCTAGAACTTCTGAGTTCTTGCTACCTCTTCAAACATCATAAATAGAAAATGTTTTAAGGAATTATTTAACAAGAAACATTTTGTAATAGCTTTAAAATTTATGATACTCTCTTGCATAACAAAAATACAGAATCTTGAGATGCCTGGGTGGCTCAGTTGGTTAAGCATCTGCCTTCAGCTCAGGTCATGATCTCTGGGTCCTGGGATTGAGTCCTGCATTGGGTTCCCTGCTCAGTGAGGAGTCTGCTTTGTCCCCTCCCTCTGCCCCTACCCCCAACTCACCCTTTCACACTCTCTCTCAAATAAATAAATAAAATCTTAAAAGTATATAATCT
>PISX010015953.1:0-48334 GCA_004024625.1 Mellivora capensis
GTTGTCTGTAAAAACAAATAGTGGAGAAATCCCAGTGCCCACCTCATTAGAATGGAGAACTGTGTGGCGGTGGTTTGTGTCCAGGACACACACAGAATCCCACCGTTAATGTAACGTGACACAAGCATGAAAACAAGTAAGAGCTACATGCAGCAACGTGGCTGGATTCCACGAAAATAACGTCGCGCGAAAGAGTGAAACAGAACTTAGACACACAAATTTACATGTGCCACAGAAACAAGGAAAACCAAACTAGATAGGCTAGACATATGTAAGTGGCAAAACTACAATTAAAAAAGGTAATGGTAGTCAGAAAAGGTAGTAGGCTCATCCAGGGTCGGGGGGCGAGTTGCATGGAGAAGGGGACACAGGAGGCCTGGGGTATGGACATTCTCTGGCCTAGGCTGGGCTGGTTACAGAAGTCACGCACACCCTTGATGCACACGTTACGCATGACTATGTGTCTGTTGTAATTCGTAATTTAAAAAAAACCAGTGGTAGAACTTCTAAAAGGAGAGAATTCATTAGTCTCTACTTGACTATGACAGTGTGTCTGGGATATCTAGTGGCTGTGCTTTGGTAGGAGTTTCATAAAGAGGAGCATGAGGGCCTATGGAAGGCTACAGTGGGGCCACATGGAGGCAGAAGCACTTTGGGCAAGAATGATAGAAACGCCATTTCTAGACTATTATAGACACTTTTAAAAAAGATTTGTATTTATTTATTTGACAGAGAGAGACACAGTGAGAGAGGGAACACAGGCAGTGGGGGTGGGAGATGGGGAAGCAGGCTCCCCACTGAGCAGGGAGCCTGACACGGGGCTGGATCCCAGGACCCTGGGATCAGGACCTGAGCTGAAGGCAGAGGCTTCACCACTGAGGCCCCGGGCGCCCCTCTTATAGACACTTCTGATATTGTTTTTATTTTCAGTTTCCATGCCAGTTAACATATGTTAATGAATCCAGATGAATATATATATGCATATAATCATGTATATGATACATATATATTATCACATATATAAATAACCAATTTATATATGTAATTGCACATGTGGAGCAGAAGTTAGCAGCAGAAAAGTTGTTTTGAAAAATGTTGACAGATATTGGGAATGTATTTCCCTGTTTCTTTTTTTTTTTTTTAAAGATTTTATTCATTTATTTGACAGAGAGAGATCACAAGTAGGCAGAGAGGCAGGCAGAGAGAGAGGAGGAAGCAGGCTCCCTGCTGAGCAGAGAGCCCGATGTGGGGCTCGATCCCAGGACCCTGAGATCATGACCTGAGCCGAAGGCAGAGGCTTAACCCACTGAGCCACCCAGGCGCCCCTGTATTTCCCTGTTTCTTTTTCCATTTTATCTCCTCCTCGACACACAGCCCTGACCTGCACACACACACACACACGCGCACATAGATACACACATGCACACACGTACAATTGCATATTAGAAATGCCTTTAGGTAGGTTCTTACAAACATGGTTTTATGTCTGTACAAACAGCTTCTGTTGTTAATGGAATGTTCCGGTAAACACACCGTTTCCCGGTGGTCTGGAGTTTGCAGTCTTCTCAGTCATGCCTGCTCACTCAGTAAGCCCCGGGGGGCAAGGGGGATGCTGTATGTGGCCCAAGGGCCCCACACCACAATGTAAACTCTGGGTTCCTTCTCCCCAGTCTCATCTCCTTTAAGAAAATTCTTTAATCAAGCATCTGTTTTTAAATATGTTGCTACTAAAATTCAGTAATGGTGTTTCTGGGAAAACGAATTTAAGCAGAGTCTCTCACTGACTCAACACAGCAGAATCATTACGCCTTGATCTGCCAGTTCCCCCAGCCGCACGGTGGAAGGAGCAAATCTCTACGCACCACAGCCCAAACGGTGTTTATGTGGGTGTGACGCCACCCTCAACGTTAGCTTTTAATAAAATGCTAACACACAAATAAAACTTTCATAATAAAAGGGTAAGATTTATAGAGTAGAGCCAGAAAAGAAATCTGACTTGAACTCTTCAACAAGTGTCTAAATGTTGTTAGAAGGAATCACTGAGGAAAAACCATGGAACACCATAGCCCTGATTTCAAAAGAAAAATACAAATGCAAGAAAATAAATCCTGGAGATTATTATTAATGAGAAAACAATCAAGTTGTCCTGGGCGGTTTTCACAATATCCCGTAACAGTTTCTCATAGAACACACAAACACTACACTGAAAACGAACCAATACCTCCCCTGTGATCCTTCCAGAACTTACCTAGTGAATAAGTTTGATCATTTGGATTTGACCCTTCGTAATATCACAAGGTCATTACCCATCCAAACCAAAATAAACACTTTAGGGTGACATTAACTCAGGAAATCACGTAATGCCAGTATTTTAATATCAAAACTACTAAGCTGGGAGAGGATGGTGTTTACTCTCCGCGCACCAGGGCCTCCGGGGCCTCCACAGTCCCGTGCCGCAGACACTGAAAGTGACAATCCCCAGGCTTACGTGTGGCCCGCACGGCACGTTTGATTTTGTGTCGTATTCTCTACATTCTTTACCTCAGAATGCTAGGTTTTGGTCTCTTCCTGAGTCCAGCTCTGAGTCCATCCCCACAGTCCCCGGCACCCTCTGTACTCACATGCCCCATTGGCTTCCTTCATGTCCACTTGTCTGCCTGGTGCCTCCTGTTGCTTTGGCTCTCTGCCCGTGCTCTGGAGAGTCTTTAACCTCGCCTGTGTTACATAAATCCAAGTCCCATAAGCTCGTCTCTATTGAGAGAGTCACAGAACACAGACTCGGCATCCCAGTCCAAACTCTGGTTTTCGGAGCTATCAGGAAAGGTCACATGTCACGAACCGGGGAGACTCCCAAACCCCATCCAGATAATTCTGGATGAGCTTAAATATTAACTTGTCAATTCAAAATAACAAATGATTGAGCTTTCCTCATCCTTCCTCATTTGTAAACGCTTACAGCAGAAAAGGGCAAAACCAATTTTTGGACGAGTCGTGGCAAAGAAAACTTTGGTTAATCCCACAAAACGAGCACGCTAGGCGCACTGCAGTGATGCCATGATCCTGTCCCGCTGGCAGAGGCGGGTTTGCAGGTGTAGGTAAGCACGTCCTCATTACCAGTGCAAAGAGGTTACCATCTCTGACAAGATTCACAGTAATTATACGTATAAACCACGTGTTGTGGAAAGGCCCTGGATTTGCTGACCCTGAATCCTGGAGACAGAGCCTCTCCTGTGCCTTTTTAAACAGGCAACAAATGGCCTGATTGGTCAGCATAAACATTTATGCAACAAAAAGGGTTTTTAAATTTGGTATCTGTGGTAATCCCTCTGATTCTCTTGGAATTATCACAGAATTTGTACAAGATTTTTTTCTAGAGTTAAGTATCCAGAGTTTTCTCCAGGTTCTCAAGGGCGATCTTCTTTTTAAAAAATTTTTTGTTTTTAAAAAAATTTTTAAAGAACTTATTTATTTGACAGAGAGAGAGAGAGAGATAGTGAACGCAAGTGGGGAGCAGAGGCAGAGGGAGAAGCGGGCTCCCCTCTGAGCAGGGAGCCCGATGTGGGGCTCGATCCCAGGACTCTATCCCATGACCCGAGCCAAAGGCCGCACTTCACAGGTGCCCCTCTAGGACAATCTTCAAAATGTGCTCCATAGAATACTCCTATCATTATCACTGAGTTTGATAAAATGAAGGGCCGTGGGGTCCTCCCAGGACAGGATCCCTGAGGGGGCACTCCAGATCTGCATTTTAATCAACGGCCCTTACGGATCCTCGCCCGAACGTCAGAATGGCCTTCTCTGACGCACACGTGCGCACCGGCACCCACACACCCAAACCAACTCGTGTATCTGTGTCTGCAACTCCCCGTAATTCAATTAGAAACAAAAAGTAGTGCACGACGATTTACAGAGAAGCAATCCCACAGAGGGCCCCAATCAAGACAGCTCAAATATATCGCTCTCCGGCAGTCTGTCTGGGTCCAAGGGTAAAATGTAAACCAGCCGGGGGATTTATGGACTGCATGTCCTTCAGACAGTCCTCCATAAATATAATTTCTCCCCACTGGGCATTTCAGCAGGATTAGAAAACAGAATTCAAGGTTTTCTCCACTGACAAGAACCCGTAGGCCAGAAATTCAGCGTCTCAGCTAAGGACAAAGCTGTGTGATTTGTTGGTCAGCTGGGCAGAGGGCAGGATTAAGATTTTATTCTCTTCTTTCTGAGAACTCTGCCCAGCTGCACGGTCCCTAGCCCCCTGGTGCCAGGGCGGGCCGCCGGTTCGGGCTGCGATCGGGGAGAGCCTAGCCAGGCCTGAAATGAAAACCGTAACCGGCAATCCCAGGACTCAGGGGCCGGGCCGGGCTGCTAGGCCCCTCTGCAGGGGAGGGTGCCGGGAGCGCCCGCGTGTGAGGCGCCAGGCACCCACCCAGCAGCTGCTGCTTCGACAAACACGACACAGCCCGCTCACTGGGCCCCGTCTGGGGGCGGCGGGGGTCCCACGGCAGCCCCCGTCCGGCTGGGCCCTTCCGTGCTGCCTCTCCTGCACCTGCTGGTGCTGAAGACCCTTCCCTTCCTGATCACCCCACGCTGCCCTTTTCATCCCGTCTCTCGTGCATCCACAGCACACGGGAGACTGAACCGCGATCCGTCAGAAGTGAAGGGACGCGTGTGCACACACCGTCCTCTCCGCTCCAGAGGCAGGAACTGCGGCTCGACCGGCCGCAGCCCTCCTTCTGAGTGCCGGAGGTCTCTCCGGGCCCTCCCGCTGGCCCTCCCAGCGCTGAGGTGGGAGGAGTGGCCGCTGACGTGGCCGCCGCGGGAGGAGTAAGCCCACGGACTTTATTTGTCCCCGAAAAGGAGGTAAGTGGCAGCGCGGCACCCCGGGGGCTCCCTGGCCGCGAACTCTGTGCCCCGCATCCAGCCACACCCTCGCGCGGGGCGCCCGGGGAGTCTTCGCTTCAGGGAGCCCTGCCGGGGCTGCGGCTGGTGGGTCAACTCATCCAGGTCTCAGCCTGCGGGAACGCGACGTTTATTTTTTCCTCACAAGCTCCGTCCAATAGAAGAAGAGATGGGATCACGGTGTCTGATTATGGCATAAAAATAATCTTCATGCAGCAAAGGAGGAATTATTTGTCCATAAATTTTGTTCAGACGTCCGCATTTTGGCTGCATCTCAGTCAGGGCAGGGCCAGATGGTGCCGTGTCTTCTCACTTCCCATTGACTCGCTCCCTGTATTTTCCTGCCGCAAGCGAGCGTAGTATCTTAATTATGTTTTAAATAACTTTTGGAAAGACATTAGCAAAGGCGGGAAGATAAAGCCTGAATGGGTCTGGAATGCGCACCACGGATCCCTGGGAGAGCACAGGCCACCGCGGTGCGGGTCACCCGCCCCTCCCCCACAGCGCCTGCCCGCACAACAGCCACTTTCATGCAGCAGCGGGGTTGGGGGGTCTATCGAAGAGCACGTGAGACTTTCCTGTGACCTTGGGGGCCCATACTGCCTGCTCCCATTTCCTGCGTGTCATCCGTACGACCTGGAGAACACAAACCCGTTTACAGAGTTCACCCCCAAACCGGCCGCCAGCGCGGGAGCCCCCCGGTGAGAAACCGTGCACATCTTCCGGGGTTTGTCAGGTTGCGGGAGCAGGAGGACAGCTCAGAGGGCTGGGGTAACGAGCAAGGGACCAGGACCCCGATGCAGGAATGGGGGCTTTGTTGCCCTCCGGGCCCGGACACCGCCTGCTTCAACGATGACCCTGCCGCACCCGCTGGCCTCTGACGCCCGACATCTGGGGAGCTCTCCTCGCCTCGGCCTGGGCACCGGATCCCTGGCCCCCCCCCGCCCCCGCCCTTGCTGGCAGGGCTCTGTCCCCCGGGGCGTGGGGCTGCTGCCTCAGAGGCTCTCCCTGCCTCCCCCCTCCTCCTCTCAGCAGCCCCAGGAGCCTCAGCCCAGCAGGAAGGGGGTGTTCGTTGCACCCTGGGCGCATGTCCCAGCACCTGCAGGGATTTCGTGGACGTTCTCAAACGCCGCGCGCCTTCCATCTGGAAGGTCTGTGCAGACCCCGAGGCAGGTGCTGGGGCTGTGTAGCGTGTGCAGCCGCGGCCGGACGGGGCGGCGGACCTCACCACGCGTGTGGCCCTGCTGCCTGCCTCCCACCGTCTGTTGCAACAGAGAACTTCTTTTATTAAGCAAACCCACACTCTCGTCTTTTATCTCCTTCTGTATGGGTGTGGAATGGTTAAAAAAAAGGTAATAAATAAATTTTAAATTTAATCCTTTTTTATGACTTCTCATCCCTGGTATCAAAATCAGGACACGGTCCACAGTCTGACAATTTTCTAATTGTTCCCCGTTTTTTCTTTTACGACCTCGGTCTGATAATCTGTATGACCACGTCTTCAGGTAAAATCGTGCACGTTGAAACTATTAGGTATGGTCCTTGTCTGCTGCGAGGGTCCTTTAGAAAATCTTTCTAAAATAAATAATGTGTAAATGAATGGCGTAGGGCTACTGATCAGGAAGAAATTAGTGACACATGGATTTGTTTATGAAAGTTTGAGTTCTGTCAAGTGGCTCATTTCAAGTTCACCTCTGACAACTCTTCTGAAATAGAGAAATTTTGGCCACAGATTTATGATTTCTTGGGGGGAAATGCTAGGATGTTTCACGGACCCTCCCAGAGGTCCAAGTGTCAGGTCTGGGTCCAGTCCCTCTGTCCACTGTGAACCTGAGGCCAGCCGCCCTTCCCAGGCCCTTCCATTCATCCCAACCACAGTCATTCAGGTGTGGCCTTCCAGAACATTCTCGGAGCCCCTGTGGGTCCCCTGGTGGCCTCATGTGGCTCTCCCATGGCTGTGTCCATCTCATGAAAGAAGAAGGTCTACCTTGGGAGGAGGGAAGGTTGCCGTTAAGTGCGAGAGACAGGGGTTCCGCTGACCTCTGAAGCCCACTCCTTCCAACAGCCGCAGACTGTGCCCACTGTTTGCACAGGGTACAGGGGGAGACAGCGGCCGTGATGGGTCCCACTGGAGGGGCACCTGCTGGTGATCGGGGGGCCGGGAACGCGGCGAGCGCAGTACTCTGGGGTCTCTGGAAGGCCAGCACTGGGTTCGACTCTGCGCCTTCTGCCCTGCTGCCCCACCAGGGCTCGCTCTCCTGACCCAGGCAGATTCTGTTCTTGGGCCTTGACCAGGAACTTAACCCGACATGTGCCCCACGTGGGGTCGGAGTGTCTCTCACCGCTGTGAACGCTGGGTTTTCGGCGTCAGGATTAGAGTCCAGGAATGCACTTTGCATTCAGGGCTCAGCTGGTGCGCTGCAGGGACACCGCCGCGCTGGGCTCTTTCCTGGCCCCATGGCGAGCTGGCCTGGACGCAGGGGGGCGCGGGGACTTCTCTGACGCAGTGAATGTCCGTGCCGGGCCTGTAGCCTGCTGGGAGTAGGGGAATGTAGGTGCCATCGCTGGTGGTGGACACGCAGCCCTCCCGGCCTGGGTGCGCGGCGAACCAGGGGGAGAAGGGCCGGAGCACGCAGGCTCTCCAATCTGGGAGCGTTCGCTCCAGGCTCCAGGATTTACAGGTCGTGTGACCTGGGGCGAGCTGTGCACTGCTGCCTGACTTCACGGGCCAATCCGACCGCGGAGACGAGCCTGCGCTACCTCCACACGCCCACCTGCTACGCATCGCAGCCCAAGGCCATTGCCCTTGAGGACGCTGCCGACGTCCGGTCAGTTGAGCCCCTTTGAGGGGAGGCAATGTGCCCGATGCCACGCTGGTGATCGCGCTTCCTTCCGGCCCCGGGACCGCGTCCTGCGTCCTCAGCACCACGACACGTTGATGATGGCGCGGACAAGCGGGGCGAGTCAGAGACCGCGTGGCTCCGGGCTGAATAAGACCCGTGACCGTTGCCCCCTGGGGCCCTCATCTGGAAGATGGGGACACGGCACACATCCCTTGTACGCGGAAGCCCGTGTGGTAATCCGAACACGGCACATGCGTGTTGCTCTCAGAAGGGGCCACACTCGTTGTGCTGGTCACTGAGAAATCCAAGTGGATCGCGGGGGTTGTGAGAAGTGCCAGAGGTCCTCAAAGCCCACCCGTAGTGGGCCCGAGCCCCTCCGAGGGCCGTGCCCTCCCCTCCACCTTCAGGTGCGGTAGACGTCTGATCTTATCTCTGCGGACCCCGGGCAGCGCCGGCATTTCTAGAAAAGAGTCTCTAAATAGCCGGCATTTGGGGCGTCCCTAGAGGAGCTGGGTCTATAAAGACTCCGGTAATTGTGCTTGTTTCCTCCTTTTATTGCATGCCGTGCATAGGGTGATGAGTGTGTTTTTCGGGCTAATGGCAACAGTATCTTGAAGGAAAATGCCATTCCTGGATACAATGATGCATCTCCTCGACTCCACCAGTAAACACATCCCATCGGGGGGTCACTAATATGCTTTTATGACCTCCCTGTCAGAGCGAGCACCATCACCACGCTTGATAAACTCTTCTTTCAGGGCTTCCTTTTAATTTTATTTTTTATGCAATCATGGGAGACCATAACCCATAAATTTGGCCTGATGCTCTCTCACTATTAACTAATCCTGAAGCAGCCCTCTGGGGTCCGGCAGGCACAAACCCGCCGGAGGATGAGCGTGGGATGTTGGAAATGATATCCGCCCTGGGATGGAGGCTTAAAGACCGAGCCGCTACTGTTGTCGTTGCCATCCGAGCCACAACTCGACTAAATGTCATTTAATCGAAGTGCTGGATTCTGCAGGATTTGCAGATGGGACTGTTTGTCTTTAATAAATTCATTGACTCACAGAAGAGGCATTAGATTGTTTGCTGGAGAAAAGGATGTGTCAGGGGCACCAGACCGCTGATGGGCCGTTTCTCATTAGGTCCGTGCAGGCTCCAAAGTGCTCAGATCCAAATTAAGCTCCAGAGCCCTTTTGGAAAACACTGGAACAGCTGTGCGATGGGGAGGGGACTTCAGTGTGGTCCCCAGTCAGGGGCATGGAGGGGCATCGCCGAGGCCCCGCCGTGTGCCTCCGTCGGGGGCCTTTCACGTGGTCCCACGGGGGTTGCTCCCGGGCTCCTGCCCCAAAAGCCCCAAGTGCAGGAGCTGTTTTCAGCCACTGAGGACAATTACCCACAGATGACTTTTTTGAGTAAAACTGAAATTTAAGAGACATCAGAAGCTAACTGTGAGAGTCGTTTTGCTTTTGAATTTCACATTTATCTACCTGGAGATCTGAGGAGAAGAAGGTCAGGATCGATGGCACCTTGAACCCCTCCCGGTTCTGCGGTAATTATTGCTAATCTCGGATCGGTGGCTCCCCACTGCAGTCGCTCCGTCACTGGGACCGAAGCTGAAGCCTTCTGCCGTAACGAAGGGGATGATCAAATCTCATTTTACAGGGAACTCTCAATTCCAAGGTATTTTTTTTCTTTTGCTTGTTTTGCTCCATTTGCTTGCGTGTGTTGCCTGGGGGCTGGGGCAGGCACTGGGTAGGCGCCCTTAAAGTCCAGGCCAACGCTGAGCCCAGCGATTCCCGCACGCAGACCACCGACAGGAAAGTGTTCTTGTTACCGACCCAGCAAGCATTTACGGAGCGCCTAGCCAATGGGAGTCTCTTCCCTCATGTGGCTTTCGTTCCCCGTGGAAGAGGCGGACCACACGCGTGTGCACACGTGTGCAGTCAGTCCTCTGGAGGACGGGGTGCGGGGCTCGCTGGGGGGCCGGCACGGTGCGACGGGCTTGGGCAAAGGCCCAGCGGGACACACATGAACACTGATCGGCCGCTCACCTGGGGGCCGCGAGGCCGTCTACCCACGCGTACCTGCGCTAGCTGCCACACTTCCCAGCCACTGAACGTGGTCGTTGCCTTTCCTGGGGGAGCTGTGAAGTCCAGCCTGGGCGCTGCTTCGGGAGAGATGAGGGTCCTGTCACGTTATGTACAGGGTTGGGATTTCAGTTCAAGAGCATTTGACGATTTAACAAGCCTGTCTTGGGGCAGACGGCCCTTTCCCATTCCCTCCCGAGACCCTGCGGCGAACTGCAGATGTGGGAGGGCTGTCCGGACAGACATGGGGGGGCTTCCGTGTTTTCAAGTGAATGAGGTGGGCTGGGCACCCATCTCCTTACACAGGATCATTGCTGGTCCGCGTGGTACCACCACAGAGCCGCCTGCGTGGTGGGTGCTCGGCCAAGAGTCCCTGAATCAGATTCCCCTACAGTTTGCCTGGCCGTCTCCTGGAGCGTTTACCAGTTCTAACGCACCTGTTTCATCTTGAGCTGCGAGCAGTCCGTCGTTAACCTAAATTCCTCGACACGCATACGCAGTGACAGGCCTGTGGTTGCGTGATTTTGCATGTGTGTCGGATGGATATCAAGCCTGTCTCCTGAGCTGGCATCCCTTGGAGGCCACTCTGGCATGATGGCCTAGCCAGGTGGCCTTTCTTCTCCGTCCTCCAGTGGGGCTCTCCCTGCCCCTGAGTCTGGGAGCCTGGCCACTCCGGGGCTGGTTTCTAAGCCGCTGGAGAGTCCTTCGCTGTGAGGCACCTGCCTGGGACAGTGGGGAGCCCTGGTTACCGTGTGGGGAGCCACAGGCCCATCCCCTGAGTTTGGGGCAGGCCTGGCAAACAGAGCGCGATGGCTTGTGACACACTGGGTTTGCTCGGAGGACAGGGTTTTCTTAAGACTGAGAAGTCACAGCCGATCAGGTTCCCCCGCTTCGCCTGCGGAGGGCTTCTGAGTTATCGCGAAAACCCTTAACTCGAGTAGTTTTGGTTCCTTCGTCTCCTTCTGGCTTCCTGCATCGCCTCCCCTTCTTTGATCCCAGACGCTTGACAGTCCTCTTGGCTGACACGGTGCGTAAGCCAACCAGGAAAAACACAGCGATATGTAGAGATGTGTGTGTTGGATGTTCACAAGGATGGAGTTATTGTTTTGGGAAACAGGGAACCCAGCGAATGTGTGTCTTATAGCTCTTTCTAACAACCGTTAACTCTCAATTGCTTTTCAATTATATGCATAAGAAATGAACTTGGAATTTTAATGTCTCTTGATGACCGTGTGGTACAGAATAGGTGTTTTTCCTGCCCAGACAGTGTTCCAGGTGACGTTCCCGCTTTGGTGGAATACTGTCCAGGCTGGGCCAGCGCCACCCAGCGACCTTTCTGCAGTCACAGGGAATGTTCTGGATCCGCCCCATCCACTATGGCGGCCACAGCCGTTCCTGGCGATGGAGCACATGCCCCGGGGCTGGTCAGGGTGAGAAACTGGACTTTAAATTTTATTATGGAATTTCGGACCCACTTCAGTAGCCACATGTGGCTAATAGCTACCCCCATTAGAGTGGGATTTAAGAGCATCGTAGGAGCTGCCGGCCGGGGAGGTTACAGCTGCAGCTGTAAAAGGCGGAGCTTGTCAGAGACATGGCAGCGGCGCTGAACTTGCAGCTTCAGGAGGAGGAAGGGCATAAAAAGCTCTGGGCTCCGAGCCTGTGGGAGGGCTGGAGGCATCCGCCCTCTCCAGGGAGCAGGGGCACGGCCCGCGACCGCCTGCGTGCTCCCACGACTGGAGGCTGATGGGTATCCTGGACGCCAGCCCGCGAGCCGGCCACCTGGTGAACCCAGAGGGTCGCAGGGCCCGTGGAGTCAGGTAGGACACCCCGCGCGCTGCGCCGCCAGGGACAGCTGCACCCCCCTCACACCTGCCAGGCTCTCGGGCTGCTGTGGCGAAAACACGCGTCACAAACAGTGAGGACCTCCTTCCAAGGTCGCGAAACAGCTGAGACATGAGTTGATGTGGACCCCGCAAGCTGGAGAGCTTGAGGAAGCAAGACAGCAAGCGTCCCAGGTTCCCGGATGTTCCTGTGGGAGAGGGGGAGGCTGGGCGCGCCCGCCCATCCCTGGAGCCAGGGTTGCCGGGGGCCGAGGAGAACGTGACCTGAGACCCACAGATGGGGTATCCGGACCCTGGAGGGATCAGGGGGCAGCTAACTGCAGAGATGACACTGTGCTCGTGAGCGGGTTCTCCTGACTCACCCCTGCGCCTCCTCCTGGGTCCTGCCCACGTCAGCACCGACGGGCTCCACGCCCAGGCCTGTTCCCTGCTGTGGGGGAGAGTCTGGGCCAGCCTCCGACGGGGTGGTCCAAACCCAAGCCGACCTCCACACCAGTGTCCCTTCTGTGTAGACAGTCCCACCGGTCCCGCAGGTGAGAGCCTGTTTCTGCAGCCACGCTGCTTTGCCGGAGCTGTCCCCTTGTGCTGGGCGTGGCCACAGGCTGAGAACCAAGGGCAGCTGGTGTGTCCAGGTGTGTCCCGCACCAAAGTGCCACTTCCCCAGAAGGACTAACTCCAGGGTGCACGGGGCTGTCTGGCCCGAGGCTGTGCCCATCTCCCTCCCCTCACCCCAAATAAACCACCTCCAGGAGAAGCTGCTCCCGCCGCCTTCAGACCAAGGCAGCCCGCAGACTCTTTGACGGCTGACGCAGCAGTCACGGTGATCCCAGCGGATGGGGCTGCCGAAGGGACCATTTCCATTAGGAAATTTCAAATTCAAAGTCTGAGGCCGCTGCTCTGAGTGAGGGACAGATAATGTCACTCAGACACTGTCCTTTGAAGTTACCCTTGCTCTCTCTGCCGCCCTTTCCCGGAAGATGGCAGTATTTTTTGAAATGGTGAGTGGGGCAGGAAATGGTTCTAATTCATCTTTCTCTGTCAGATCATTTAAGCAAATTAATATCAAAGAGCCAATTTTCTTGTCTTCTTGCTAAAAGCAAGGAGAGGTAGAGAAATCTTGGGATGCTGTGATTCTGTCTGGGGAGAAGCAGTTAGGAAAGCTGGTGTCGTCAGCACCTCCGAGTGCGATGGGGGTTCCGGCCCGTGTCTGGTCAGTCAGCAGGGGCAGCGGCGCTGGGACCCACTTGCTCTTTGCATGGATCGGAAGTTACGTTTCCACACTTACTATTTCCCTCCCTGACCCTCCTGGTCTCTTTGCCTCCTGGCTTTGCCAACGCCACAGCTGTGTCGGGATGCCTGCGTGTTCCCCGGACGGTGTGGGGCCGGGACCCAGAGTAGTGAGACCCCTTCTGAGCGCCAGCTCTGTGACCGCCGAACAGGATGTCATCGGGTCTCCGTTCCCGTCCGAACTGCTGGTATACGGCTCCGCGAGGCGTCGTCCCCCTACAGCCCCAGCTCCGCAGGGAGTTCAGAGCCCCCCACGCGGCGGGAGCTCCCCAAGTCTTTCCCCAGCGAGTGACGGATGGTGTCGTTCACGTCCCTGCCAGTCCAGCCAGTGGGAGGACAACTCAGCAGGTGAAACGCAGCGGGGAACACGTAGTTTGTGTCTCAAGGGCCAGCCCGTTAGAAAAAAGTATCCCAGCCGTGAAATGGTGGATGCTGGGTTCTTTCAGGCAGATCGGGAAACTCCCTGCCAATGACCTTTGGAAACTCAGTCCCTCTAATGGTTTTTTAAGAAGATTTATTTATTTGAGAGAAAGAGGGAGAGGGCATGAGCAGGAGGAGCAGAGGGAGGGGGAGAGAATCCCAAGCAGACTCCCCGCCGAGCACAGAGCCTGACCCGGGGCTCGATCCCAAACCCTGAGATAATGACCTGAGACAAAGCCGAGAGCTGGACGCTTCAGCGACTAAGCCACCCCACGCCCTGAAACTCAGTCCCTCTTAACCCGAAGCAGGGGGTCAGAGAGATGAACTTGCGGAGCTGTCGTTTACCTACTGGGTGATTTTACCACAGTCTGTGCTCCGACGTAAGAAGTAAGACCCCGGAGGCTTTATTCGAATCCAACCCAAGGGATGACTTTTCAAGTCATTCAATGGCTGCTCTAAACTGTACTGTAAGATCTGTGCCCACCGGGCCGTGCCACGCCGGGGAGCGTAAGTTTGTTTACATTTCGGCACAAATCCCGCCAAGACCGTGTTGCGCATGAACCTCCCGGGGAGAAGTAGATACTCTTGCGATGCCTGTGTCTGAGAGCCCCGGGAGGAGCCGTCTGAGACCGAGCCCGGGGAGTGCCTGTCCCTCCAGCGCCCCGCTAGGACCCCCGACACCATCAGATGGCACACGGGGCCCTCCCACCAGCCCAGTGTGCTGCCCTCGTCTCAGTGACTTCTCTGCTGCTCTGGTGTCCATTATGTCCTTGGCCCCGGACAACACGTGTCCCGCAGCATTTGGGACTTTCCATAGTATGTGAGTTAGCGAGACCACAATCTAGCTGTGTTTCCGCCTTGTGTGTGTTTGTAACTCTCCTCTTCCTTTATTCTCTTGAAGAGAAGTTCCGGGATATTAGCATAATGGCCACGTGGGCTGCATTCTAGAAGCTGGCCATGTCTTCGCGGAGGCCTAAACGTTACTTGGTGTCAGCGCCCATGGTCCCTTTGACCCCCAAAGTCTCACCTGGGAATGTCTCCCAAGAGAGTTACGGGTAAGTTCACACGGGCATCTGTCCCCGAGCATTCACGCCAGCATTTCCCGTAGTACCGAGAAGTATTAGCGGAATAAGTATCGACCGGAACGAAGTTAGCTTGTGTCCCAACAAAGGAGCTTGTGCACAGTTCTCCCTCGATAGTACATTTACTCGGGACCTTTTACGTACTGTGTCGTGGGTGGAAATTCAAATACCGAATGGCACTCACCCTGTGTTTTCTCTTTTGTAATAACTTCGTGTATATGTGTTTGCATAAAACATGTATCTGGAAGGACATACACCCAAAATGATATAAATACTTATGTCTGGTTGGTGGGGTTGGAAGTGATTTTTCAATTTGATTTTTAGTATCTGTATGAATTGTCTGGATTTTCACCGTGAGCAAACATTATGTTTTTAAAAACAAATAAAAAGCTAGATATAGAGAAGAAAGAACATGGGTCCTTGTCTTTTTCAACACGCATTAACAAGTAGGTCGCCCGCTGACCAACGAGTGACGAGAGCCTCTGTCCCTCGCCAAGCCTTTGCTTCCCTTCCGACGTTTCCATGTGGACAGCCAAGAACGGCCTCCCTCGGCGCGGCTGCCGTGTGGCCGAGCGGCTAGCCTCGGGCGCCACGTGAGTCTTACCTACGTTCGTTTTGCCTGCCATAGGTCATTTCCTCAGGAAGAAGGTGAAAGGAAAACTACTTCCTACGTTCCTGGGTGATGGGCTTTTTGGGATTTCCCAGTGGAGGACACCGTTTCCTGCGATGACGACATCAGACGGAGTTTACGGATTGGTACATAGGTAAACACACACTCATATATTGGCTCACGTATGACACCAAGGCGCACCCTTTCCAGATGGTTCTTTGACCTTTTCTGTTCCCAAGGGTAACGCAGGACCACGATTCAAACTGGAAGGTTTCATCTGGCAGAACACGCTTCAGAAGCGTCGAATGCGTGCGTCCGGGTCTAGCTCCCCCATCTTCCGTGATTTTGACGGTGACGGTCACAGCAGCACCGAGTGTCACCCCCGGAGATCTCGGTCCTGCGGGTCAGACGTGCTCAGCGGGTAGAGACCGGGGACCTTGAGTTGTGATGACTGTAGGAAGTGCATGCGGGTCCCCTAAATCGTGCCCGTCGTCCACGCTCTGCGTGGAAATCGTGCGTGGAGCGGTGGCGGGCTGTGTTGTGTGATGCATGTGTCTCCCTCCTCGCCCCCCAGGTTTGTGGGTCCCACGTGGCAGCGGGATGCCATGGTGAAGGATGAGGCTTTAAAACCCCGCAGACGCGGGCCTGGATCCTGACTTCGCCGCTAACAACCTGTGCCATCTTGGATATCTTTTTCCAATCTCTGTAACTCTCTGCGGGTTTTTCATGCATAGTCCTTAGTTAAAAATGTCTACCCCGTAGGATGGTCAGAAAAATCAAAGGAATGCTCGGAAACCAGGCAGCTGCCTGGAGCAATTACACATGGTGATTGCGGTCATTACCACGTTGAGACGCCTGCGGACGGTGCCTTTGCTGGAAGTCTGCGCGGAGCGCACCCAGGTCTGTCCTTTCTCAGGCTCACGTTGGAAGGAGCCGGCAGCCACGCAGCTCCCCGTTGTTGACCACCAACCTGTGTCCTCACAAAGGGCCGGGGTCTGGGAGCCTCAGCCGGCCGGGGAGCTAGATGTGAGGCGTCTGAGCCCTGTCTGAGCCCCGGGACATGCAGGGGCAGGGAGAGGGGCTCTGCTGGTGTGCGGGTCTCCGTGTAAACCAGCATCCACGGAAACACGGTGGTGGACAGGACGTCCTGCTCGCCGCGGATCAGGACAATTCGGCTCCCACAAAGCTCCAAGCTCAAGGCCCGTCTGCTTCGTGACCGGCGTGACTTTCCCGCTTCTGTGTGTACTTGCTCCTCTCCTGTCGCTCTGTTTCCTTGGACGAGTTGGACTCTCACACTGGCCAGGACCCCCCGGTTTCCCTCTTTTCAGCTACTGTGTATTTCTTCTTCCTTTGAGCTGGTGCACATTAGTTATGAAATGAGTGCATTTTTGGCCTGTTTTTCTGTGGCCCCTTTGGAGAATTTCCATTCTACCTCTCGGAACATTTATGCCTGGAGGGGACGGTGTGTCCCACATTCATGCGCGGCTCCTCTCAGACAGCTCTGTGCCTCCTCATGCCTCATTTGTGCCGCTGGTCCCACGGTGTTTAGGACTCCTCACTCTTACTAGAGTGAGGATTATCATGTTATTGGTTATAAAGCCGTTAAGCTCTCTTTTCGGGTTTGTTTCAAATCCTGATCTCCCTGCACCAACCAGGGCTGGCTGGCAGCATGCGGCGGGACGAAGGCGGAGAGGGGGCTGGCCACAGCTCGGCCTCCTCTCCGCCTGCGCTCAGCCCCCCTCATGGGTAGGAGCCCGATTTCCATTAGTGGATCAATAAGGGACGGAATCCGAAGTCAGCCTCTTGGCTGTTCCTGACGGTTTCCGATGTGCGGTTTCCTCCAAGGGAGAAGTACGGCAGCTCTGTATGGGTCTCTGTTTAGTTATCTGATTTAGAACATGAAAGTAATTTTTTATCACAGAATTTTTAATTTTCACGCACGTAAGCAGAAAGGTGTTACAGATCCTAAAGTTAAATGCCAGCACGCTGTGGTGACTCGAAAAGGTCACAGGGCTTAGCGTGGGTGAGCAGTGGGGAGGCTCCCTGACTCCCCGGACTGCTCTGTCCTCCCACTGGGCTGGTCTCGGACCTGCCTCAGCTTCTGTCTGGCCACTATCCTATCCGTGCCTGTTGTTACCGGGGCCGGCATTGGGACCAAAATCCGGTTCCGACATGCCGGCGACGTGAAGCTCTGTGAACATGGAATCGTGTCCCCCAAGTTACCAGTGGCCCTTTCCTTCTCAAGAACAACGGATGATGGTGGCAGTGATCACAAGAGTGGGGTCCAGATTCTTTGCTCTGGGGTCCCATCCCCTCTGGAGCCTGGCTAGACCTCCTTACCCTTGTCCACCATCTTTTTAGCAGAACCGCCGCCTCGTGCCACCTTCCCAGTCCTTCTGGAAACACCTGCCTGCGAGTTACAAGCTGTACTGAGCAGCTTCTGTGGTGCTCCGATCCTTTGGGTTTAATTGTTCACCTGTCCTCCGTTCATCCATTCACTCATCTTTATTAAGGTTTTCCTTCATTCATTCCGTACGCACTATGTCTCAGATGGTGTCTGAGGAATACCGAGCTCGGTGATGGGTACATGGGTGAATAGAAGACAGAGATGACACGCAGACCCACAGATGGTGGATGGCACATGACGCGGGGCCACACCGTGGGGGAGGGCAGTGTTGTGCAGGAGAGGCCAAGGTCTGAGACGCTCTCCAGCACAGCGGACGCATGCGGTGCAGGAAAGCCACACGCGGCCCTGGGCTCTGTGCTGCCTCCACACTCTAGCCGGGCAGGTGTGTCCATGGTTCTGGAATCACCGAATCCCAGTTCAGCTGAGGCAGCAGCCACTCACTCCCCAGATTCAGAGCAAAGACACCAAATAAGATCCAAATTAGGAGGGTTCCTTAATCATCTCTCTTCCCACCACAAACATGCATCCATTTTCTTGGCTTTCTGGGCAATTTTTCAAAGCTGTTGGCATCCCAATTTTGAGTTTTCGCCAAGTTTCTCCAACTAAGCTGGATTATGGGTCAGCCAGACATCAGTGTGTTGAGCTCAGAGCCTAAAAGCTTTGGAGCAATGGATCTAATGAAAAATTTAATATCGCCCACTTCCTCTTTCTATTGCCTTTTTGTTTGGTTTCCACAGGAATCTATCTCTGTGTTTGCTGTAGGCAGATGCTTTCTTGTTCTCTTAGCCTTTGATTAAGAGGACAGCAGCAGGGTGATTGCCTAGAGGGATATGGAGGGAAGGGGGTAGTAGTGTGTGTGCATGCACGTGTGCGTGCATGAGTGCATGTCTGTGAGCAGGGACACGTGTGTGAGTGCATGTGTGCATGCTTGTAGGCACGCGCGCAGGTGTGTGCGTGCATGCTTGTGCACACAGAGGCATATGTGTACACACGTGGTGCGTGCAAGTATGTGCATGCATGTGTGTGCATGAGTGCAGGTGTGTGTGTAGGCACTCGTGTGTGTGCGCAAGTGCACACACCTGCAGGCACGTGTGCACGAGGGTGTGTGTGTGCGCGTGCATGCATGCGTGTGGGGTCCATGTGCAGGCATGTGCACGTGTGGGTGCGTGCAGGTGTGCAGGCCTGTGTGAATGTGGGGCGTGTGCATGCAGGTGTGCCTCTGTGTGCATACACACATGTGTATATGTGCACGTGTGCGTGCATATGTGTGGGCCTGTGCAGGTGTGTGCCCATCTGTGTGTGTGCATGCCTGTGCCCTCCGGTGAGGTGCGTGGGTGCTGTGGGGCCCTAGGAACCACTGGCTATCCATGGGACAGGCAACGTGGAGTAGAATTCTATGCTTACTCTAGTAATTCCAGCCTCAGAATTTGCAGTCTAGCTGAAGTGAGACACAAAAAATAGAACAGTCAAATCTTGGTTTGAGCCTCAAGATTTAAAGATGATTTATGTGCACACGTGTGTAATGCTGTCTTCTTGCCCCTCCGCTTCACAGCTACCCGCCCACACACGGACGCGCCCGGGCCCTCGTAACACAGTCACAGTGACTTCCCGGGAAGGCTGGGTTTCACCAGGACACGCATGTCAGGAAACCACCCCAGCACACTTTCTGTGCAGACGCCTGTGAGGAAGGCAGCACCTGACTTCAATCGCTTCTTTCTCTTGGGTATTTTTGGGGGAGGAGGGCTTTCAGGTTCCACTTGTTATGTGCAACAATCATACCCTGAATTTGTGGAGTCCTCACAATTAAAGCTGTGGCGTAAAGTCATCAAATCCCGCCTTTCCTTCAGAAATCTCAGAACTGCATCTGGAGGAAAAGACCTGAAGTCTGAAAATATTATGTCACTTTCTGCAATTCTCCCTGCCCCGAAACTGCTGGGACACACCCGTCCCTGTCTTGCGTCATTTACCTGAGGGGTGCACGTCCCTGGACAGCCTGGCAATTCCAAGTATTTTAACAGCCCGACATAACTGACTTCTGCCACGATCGCTTTTCCCGCTGTGATTTCTGGTGCGCCTGGAGGAGCCGCGGAGCCGCTGGTGAGGGAAGACGGCCTTCGCGGCCAGTGGCTCAGAGAGGCCCGGGGGCAGTGGGTGCTCAAGGGGAGATCCACCTGTCCTCGGACAGAGCCGGCCTCCTGGTCGGGGGGCGGGGAGGTGGCACTGGAAGGCAGTGCACGGGGAAGGGGGCGTCTACTGGAAAGGACAGGGACGAGAAGTCCCATGTCTGTGCACCTCACAGAGCACGAGGCTGATCTCCATCCCGCTGCCTCATCTCCCGGCGGGCCGGTGGGCGGGCGGGCGGGCGGGCATGAGCGCCTCGTTGGTGCACAGCCGGGGAAGCAGGTGTCTTGGGGCTTCCTAGTGCCCCGTGTCCTGCAGAGGCTCCGCGATCAAACACAGGCTGCCGCTCTGCTGTGTGCCCTGCCCGTGAGGGCACAAGTCCTGCGCTAGAAGCCTCCGGCAACTTCCGATCTGCTCTTGTTCATGATGAGGTGGCGGGGACGAACCACCTCCTTGTCGGTTCCAGACAAACCGCCTCAAACTTTTGGAACCTTCAGCGTTTGGGGATAATAGCCGCGTGGTGACCAAAGTCCTGAGCCCCGTGCAGCCCTCTGGTTCTCCCGCGGCTGCCGCCACGAGCAAAGCCACAGAACCACACGACGGCAGGCGCCACGCCGTCCCCACCTCGCAGCACCGGTGTATGTGCAGGGACAGCAGCGCTCTCACGAGGAAGGTCCCGAGGCATTTAACATCCCACGAGCCGCACGATAGACACGGACGGGGGAGGGATGAGGACTCGTGACTGACTTCACCGTCTGGGGGTGTCCGAACACCTCCTCGCTGATTTCCGCTTGAAATCGTGCGCACAGACAGATCTTCACCCCAGCTGAACCCAGACCAACGCCCTCCGCCTGGCGGGCATGAAGGACGCTGTTCCGTCGTGAACGGCGCAGCTCACCGGGCCCACCCGTGCACGCGCAGGGGCGTTGTTGAACGTATCGTGTTGCGTGATGCGACACGGCTTAAATGGGAGTTAAATGGGAGGAAGATGTTAGAATATCAGAATTACTTTCCTCCCGTTTGCTCAAGCATTTTACTAAAAGAGTGGGAGACTCTCGCTGCTGGGACATTGAAGGTTGAGCTGGTGAAAATGTCAGCGGGGTCGCGGGGGAGAGGGCGTCCCTGCAGAAGCAGGGACGAGTCAGGACTTTCTGCTCACGAACATTCAGGGTCCGTCATTCCCGGTGTACAGTTAGGATGACTCACTAAGCTGGACTGCGTTGAACTGTACCTTATACAACTCCCGGAGAGAGTAGGGTGCCCAGCGGTGGATCTTTGCGGCAGGAGACACACTCACGCCACCGGCACTGATGGCCCCACTGTCACCCCACTCTTCCAGAGGCAGCCACATAAACCCCAAAATGCACACACAGCCTCTTGCCAAACCCGCAGCACTGCCTGCCTCCGTCTGAGTCCAGAGGACCCCGCTCTCAGCCCCGAGTCTTGCTCTGCTCCCGTCATGGCAGGACACAGCGATGGCACGTGCCCAGACCCTCAGAGGCTCCTCGAGCCACGGGTCTCCCCAGATTCTTCAACTGCTATCAAACGATACCAGTTGCCGTCCTTCCTGGATCCTTCCTGGATCCTTCCTGGATCCTTCCTGGAATCTACTTAATCCAGCGCCTGGCCAAATTTCGTGTTTCCCATATATAACCAATCCGCCCTGTAATGTATGCAGACCTGCAAACCATCACTTTCCGAGTCCTTTCTATAAGTCAAGCACTGGGTTAAGGCTCACATGTGGGCTAAACTATTGCATCGATCGGTGGCGACAACCCTACGAGGTCAATAATTTTATCCCCATTATGTGGGTTAGTGAACTACGGCCCAGGGTTCACACAGTATTTGTCCGTGGCCTTCCAGAAGTTCGCAGAGCTGGGACTGACTTTCCCCTTCATGGACCCAAGCTCCCCTCTCAGCGCTGACCTGTGGCTCTCTGCCCCTCGGCCGCGTGAAGTCTTCCTTGGGCAGGAGACGCTCTTCATCGCCAACACAGAGAGACGTTGCCCCGTTAGGTCAAGAGCGGGACAACAGAGGGTGGCATGAGGCACCAACAGCCTACAGGTCTTCCATCCCGCCTGGAAACGGGTGGAAACAGGAACCGGAACCCGGGGCTGCTGTGCTTGCTGCCAGCCTGGGATCCCCCGTCGGTGCCCCTTGAGCCGCAGAGGGACCGGCCCTGCCCCGCAGCCGCCTGTCTGGTTGGCTTGCTTCTGACTGGGGTCAGGTGCGCCCCGGGGCTTTCGAGACAGCACTGCCCGCCCCTTTATGCTGCTGAGCGAGCTGCCTCGCAGACGCCCTCCTTCCTCTCCCCGCAGTGCGCTCCCACTGAATCCCTCCACGAGCACGAGCAGCCCGGTCCCCCCACACGCCCCATGTTTCGCCCTGTGCTGGGCGGCGAGGACCAAAGGAGGCGGGACTCTGGGGGTGCCGAGCCGCCTGGTCACCAGCACCCACCGCCCTCCCACCCATACCTGCCCGAATCCATCCTCCTGCCTCGGGGACGCGCCTGTCCCGAGCCCCACACCTTCCAGACAGAGCCGTGCCTGGCACCTCTTCCGTGCTCCCCCCACAACTACACCCTCGTCACCAGATTGCCCACCTTCTCACGCCTCTCCCACCTCTTATTTGACGGCCCCAGATCAGTAGTTTCCATGGGGGACGGGTCCCACTCCAAGGAACGTGTGACAATGTCTGCAGAGGCATGCTGGTCACAATTCGGGGTGCCGCCTTCTCCCATCTCATGCTCGCCTGCCAACACGTTCGCCCTCCTGGGCTGCCCCTCTCTGGACAGCACTGGCCTCCTTCTTGACACCAGATGGTCCGGCACGGGTCAGACCTCATCTCACGTCCTGCCACAGCTGCGGTCTGCTGTACCCGTGATTGTCTCCCTGAAACACTCCCCCTTGGTGGCCCACAGCTACCAGCCCCGCCCAGGCACACCCCTGACCTCCTCATGGGTCCCTCCCGACGTCTCTGGATTGGTCTGTCCTTCTCTGTCTCCTGGGGCACAGCAATGTCACTGGCCTCCTTGTTGGTCAGCCAGCTTAGAGGGACCCCAGGCTGTGCTCCATGGCTCGGCTGTCCTGAAACTGGAGGCTGACACCCTTCCACTCTACGGTAGGATGACTTCCCAGCAGCACCTGTGGGCCCCGTGCTTTCTACTTCCCCTGCTTGCTCCTGGCTCTGCTCCCCTGCCCCCCACCCCCAGCCCTGGGCCTCTGTGCAGCAGCTCAGGCCTATTCACCCCACGGAACCGTGCCCATCACTGGGTGTGGAACGTTGTCAGTTTCTGGAAGCCTGTGCTGAGCACCCCAGTCCCCGGAACAGGGGACCTCTGAGTACTCGTCTCGTTACCATGACAGTTGAAGGCTGGCTCACCCCCTGCCCACCATGCTCAGGGCAGGCTCACTACACGCCTGGGGCAGGGCCGTGCTCTGTGCGGGTGTGACGTCATGAAAAACCACTAAGGGGAGCAGTGAGGAGGGGCCCCGTCTTCCTAAGACGGCGCACGTGGTTTTACAAATCTGTTCTTACGGGGCAGAGTGCACAAGGAGGACGCCATGTATCACACACTCTCTGGGACCCTTGGGTGAGAGGCCGTTCAAAGCCAGCTAAGTGCTCCGTGGGTGTCTCGCCATCGGCAGCTCCAAGGAGGAAGACCCCGGTCCAGCCCCACATCAACTACGGTCTCGGACGTCCTAACCGGAACGCCGCCGGCGAAGCAGTCTCTTCCCGGAGCAGAAACCTCACCAGCCCAGGCGGCTGCAACAGCCCTTCCGACGTGGATTCTTGGCCGACGGGAGCAGATGCCTGCCCTCCTCGGCAGATTCCACCTTCAAGTTCCTCGCGGCACCCGTGCTTTCCGCGTGCTGTCTCCATAAATCATCACATCGTGTCTTAGGCTACAAGCTTACATCAAATACTTTTGTGCCTGCAATTTGAATTAGAGCAAAGCATCCCTGGGCTGTGTCCCCGAAGAGTGCCTTATCAACACGCGCACCATCTTTCCGTAGGCGTTTTCTGCCGGCGGACCTCACCCCCAGGACAGACCGGCCTTGCGGGCGTCGCTGATGCGGTCGGCCTCTGAGACACCGTGTGCAGCCCGAAGCCCCACACTGCTTCTCCTCTTTCACGAAGGACTAGGAGTAACACCTTGCCACCCCAAAGCACAAGGGCCTGGTCTCCCCACACTATCTCCTGTTCTGATCGTGGATGATGGATGGTCTCTGTGTCCCACTGAGACACGTCCAGGCTGTCATGTGTGTCCTGCTGGGGTCTCCTCCTCGTGACACCTCAACACACTGCCCCATGCGGGGTCCCTCATGGTAGTAGGGGCAAATGAAGCAAGGAAACTCCCTGCGGGTGTGCTTGTCCCTGTCCAAGTGCATTAGTCCGACTCTCCTGAGAAACAAGGCCTCCTTGCTCATGCATGTTTATGCAAGAAGCTGGCTCATGGAACAGGGGCCTAAGAGGGGGCCTAAGGGGCCTAGACTTAGAGTCGGCTCACAGAAGACCCAGGAGAGTTGGGGTTTGGTTCCGGTCTGGATCTGAAAGCCGGGGGACCAATGCCCCAGCTCCAAGACAAGCAGGCGGGGAGAAGGAGTTCTTTCTTGCTCTGTCTTTGTTCTGTTCAGGCCTTCAGCTGATTGGACGGGACCCACCTGCACTGGGGAGGGCAGTCTGCTCTACTCAGCTCAAATTTAACCTCATCGGGGCACACCTCACAGAGGCATCCAGAAATAATGTTTCCCCAAATATCTGGGTACCCTGTGGCCCACTTAGGTTAACCCAGGAGATTCATCATCATGAAAAGTCTGGAGCCGTTCTGTGGTTCACGCACAACCCGCCAGAGGGGAGGAGTGAGCCCGGTGCAGGAGAGAAATGGAGCCACGGGAAGGGAGCACACAGGCCACGGTGAGGCAGGGAGAGAGCCAGAACGCAGGCGCTCCAGCGGCCTATGGGGCCTGCAGACTGAAGCCCCTTGGTGGGCCCCCAACACCCCACGGTGCCTCTTTCTCTAGGTTGGGTGTCCTCTTTCTCTAGGTTCGTGCTTTACTTCAAGGTCTGCGCTTTGACATCGTGACAAGAGGGCCTCACACAAAATCCTAGAATGTCACTGGGCTTCCTTCAGTGCCTCTCAGTGCACAGGACAAGGGCCATGTTGAATTACTACGGGGGTCCTGGATGTCGTCACAGGGCCCGGAGCGGGGGCGGGGGGGGGGTTCCTGACCACTGCCCCGCAATCCCCGGGGTCCACAGCAGCTTCCACATGGGCTTGTCCCCGCAAGGACTGGGAGCTGGCCGGGACACAGGATGTGTGTCCTCCTGCGTTGAACGGGGGACGTTTTTTCGAAGAACAACGGGGCGTATTCAATGTTGGCCGTTATTTCCAACCAGTAGGGGAGGTTGCCCGGTCCGTCATGGAAACAAACAGAAAGTGAAGGGAGCGGGCACGGCGCTGCCATGAAATGAGGTGGCTGGGATGGCTTAATTGTGCACAGTGGACACAAGGCTGGGTCCCGCTGGGGTCCCCACGGACTGTGCCACGCAGACCTTGCTGGGAGCGCGACGCACCTGGCATGGAAGAGCCCGGAGGGGAGAAATGCACATAAACACACAGACGTGTGTCCCTCCCCCGTCTCTTCAGGTCACTCGCCCCAAACCCTGCCCTGCTGGGGCCTCTCTCCTTGCTGACAACAAGCTGGGGAGACAACTGCATCGCCCAGACCGACGGACGGCTGTGGCCCTCTGGGGCTGGGCTGGTTTTGAGTAAGTCTGGGGTGTTGTGTTTGGGTCACAGGAGGACGCTGTGGTCTGTGCATGGAATTCAGGGCCAAGAGAAGGTGCGTTCCAAGGTCAGCTCCTCGAGCATCTCCCCACAGAGAAGCCAACGGATGTCTGGGAGGGGGCAGTGGCCTGTGCCGCTCCAGCCCGCCCCGAGCCTGCCCCGAGCCTGTCCCGAGCGCTTCTGACACCTGACCGCGTCCTCCGGGCTCCAGACCCACGGCCCCCTCGGCCGCCCCCTGCCACCTTCCCTGCCCCGCCCCACTAGCCGCACCAGCTCCGCCCTCGTGGGAATTCTTTGTAGCTTCTAGGTGGAGCGCGGCCCCGCTCCCTCCCGGGGCCTACCAGGCTGGGGGGCTGCTCCTGGGGCAGGATGCGAGGACCGGCCGTGTCCAGTGCAGAGCCCGCCTTCAGCTGCACGGCCCGACCCCTCAGATTGTGCTCCCCGTCCTGTCTCGCCTCGTGATCCCGGAGGGAGGGCACGCTGGCTTGTCAGGGCACAGAGCTCGCGCTCGGAGGAGTGGGCCCTACGTGGAAGGGAAGCCGCCCCATGGGGACAACACCATGGCCTTCCCCAGCGAGGCTTACTTCTGCGAGGTTGTCGGTGAAACCCCTTTAGGGCAGAGCGGTGAGCTGGGTCGGCGTCTGACCCGGCGTCCTCGCTGGGACTTGGTCACAGCCCCTCTGGGCGTCCTGAACTTGGTGAGCCTGGCGGGGCCGACCCCTGAGCCCAGTTCCATTCTGAAGCCCCCAAAGGCCAAGGGCCCGAACTCCTTCCCTCCAGGCGACAAGGGGTCACGTCGGAACAAGAGCTCCACTAGCTCAGAACACGTCTGCTCACACGTGTCACCAGGGCCCCGGGGGGGGCCGGTCAGCTGTGCCGCACAGGCCAGGCCCCCGGAAGATGCCGGGGCGTGGCCCGCACTTCCCTCAGACCTGAGCCCCAGCAGTGAGGAATGAAAGCAAACGTTTCTTTAGGAAGACATGACCAGCTGGTTAGCAGCTTCAGGGGCACTTGCCTGCAGGTCACGGAGGCCTTTAACTGGGCGGGTGCGGGCGGGCGTCGCACGCAGCCGGGAGTGCTCGCGCATGGCCGAGGAGCGGGTTTTGGACCTGAGCACATGCACGGACCCCTGGGCATTCAGGAAGTGGCTAACGTGAGCAGACATGACGCCCTGTCTTATCACCCGGGGGATGGGAGGGCTGGGGTCCCGCACCCCATCTTCCCAGGAGCAAACTTGTACTTTCCTGCGTAGCCTGCCGTTCCCGGTGCAAACAGCACGTTTCCATGGGCACAGGTGCCATGACCCGGCGCCACCCACACGTGTCCCCTGGAGCCTGGGGTCCCTCCCCACACCGAGCCCCAAGGACTGACTCTCAAATACCTTCCCCTCACGCACGGCCTGCACAAGTACGGGGCTCAGGTCTTGGGGTCACAGTGCAACATCCCAACCATGATCCCAGGAACGCTGCAAGCCCCAGCGGCTCAGCGACCGGCAGGGAAGGAGCTGATGTGGGTGGGCCTGGCCCAGGACCCTCTTGGCACCTCTTGGTCCCTCTCGGTCCGCCTCCTGGTGCTCACCGGCCGCGTGGCCCCTTCCCACGTGCTGCTGACCCCGACCCTGCGGCACACGCATTTGACAGCCTCTTAGGGCAACCACTCACGAGTGGTTGTTCTTCTGTCTGGTTACGAAAACCACAGTTGCAGAATTTGAAGTGTTCTCTGAGTAGCCAGGACGGGGGGAGGCTGGGAGACAGGGTTAGTCCCTCAAGCCACCAACACTGCTGTGGGAGGAAGGACAACTTCCTTTCAGTGCAAGGGAAGGCCCGGAGACCCCTGGAAGGCCTTTGCGTTTCCGGCCCTACACCCCGAGGCCCATGTTGGCCTGAGCGCCCCGGCGCCCACAAGGGCTCACCTACCTGACTGACTTCCGAGCAGGCACTGAAGGCAGGTGCACGGGGTATGGACACCTCAGCCCCTGGGGGTCCCAGAGCCACCATGCACCAGGGCCCTGTGGGTCTGTGGGTCCCTCTGCACATACATGGCCTCTCAGTCCTGTGCTCCTGGAGAACCCCACGAACACACAGACATCGCTTAAACATGTCTTTCCCTTACAAAGTAGTAAGGCGGGGTGTCCGTGCTGGGCTGAGTGTGTGCGGTGCTCTCGAGCGAGGGCTGTGGCCTCGGGAGGGGCGTCTGGGGGGCGCTGGGCGGCACGGCGTCCCACGGAAGGCCATGCTAGGGCTTGTGTGTGCCGCTTCCTGCAACCCACCCGTGGGGCGCCCGGGCATGGGTCCAACTGTTCCCGAAGGCGGGACGCCTCTGCCCCTTGGAAACTTGGAAACGGGTTTGGGTGATAAATTCCGAGTATTCATTGGAACGCCACAGCGACGTGCTCCGGCCTCCCTCCTGTAAAGCTGCTGGAGGGGGCGGCGTCTGGCCCCGTTGTCAGGGCATGTGGGAGGAGAGCATGAGAAGGTGCGCGGGTGTGCAGCCACGCCTCATTGTCCGTGTTTGTGTCTGTGTTAACGCGGACGCCGTGCACACATGCCAGAGTTCACGCGGGAAGTGCAAATGCAAGTATGCCGGATCTCAAAGTGCTTCATCAAACAGCACTTTCTCACAGGGTGTGGGGTCCGTGTCTGGAGGGACAGCAGGCAAGGCTCGCCCAGGGGTTCGGGCAGGAGCCGTCAGGCTGGGGGAATCCCTGGGGCTCGGGATCCCGGGGCTCAGGGCTAGAGGGAGCACCAAGGGCCCTTTTGAGGGGCTGATGTGCCCGTATGGCCAGGTGGTGGGGAACCACCAAACTACACTCGTTATGTCGCTTTTCTAAGTCTTGCACCTTAATAAAACTTCACAAACTTTGCTGTTGGCTCCCTCAGAGGTGGCTTGTCCCCAGAGAACGCTGTGGATTATGGGTTCGTCGATTGCGTTCAGTCTCTCCTGGTGACCTTGGACTCACTCTTAAACTGGGGACCCAGGGTTTTTGGGCGTGCTGAGGGCCACGCAGACTCTCTCTCAACTGCTGGGTTGAGGCCGAGATGGTGATGTTTCAAGCCCCGTGCGTGGCCAGACGGAGCCCGTGTGATTAGTAGTAGGGCTTCCGAGGTTGTGCTGCTCCTGTCTCACCAGGCACTCCCTGTGCGGCCTCCCGGAGCTGCCCATTCCCTGGAGCTTCAGGGACACGAGGGCCCAGAGGCTTCCAGCACAGCGGCCTGCGCCCCGCGAACCCCATGAGCTCCAGATGCTCCACAGGGGGGCCTGGCTGCTGCTGCTGTTCCTGTGCTTACGGCGGCTGCGCTGGGCGTCGTGGGCTCCTACTGGTTTGGGGACGGGTGGCGTGCACTTCCGTCCCCTGGTGTTTGATGAGCGAGTCTTCCTGTGCCCTTCTGAGCCCAGTGGAGACACAGGAGCGGCTGCTCGGCAGGAGCCGAGGGGCCCTTGGGGGCACGGACCGTTCTGCGTCCTTTCTATTCGCTTTGTTCCTCGGCGCTTCTGAAACGGTGCGCTCGGCTGGTTGAACCCTGCGTTGGCCCATCTGCAGACGCCTCTGTGCCCGCTGCGTCTCGCTCTTCGGGCCGGGCGTCCCACCTCTGTCGCCAAGCATCACTGCCCGTGTCTGCAGCCCTGTCACTGATGGGCAAGCGAGAGCCGGAGTCTCTGGAGGACGTGAACAGGTGACAGGTGAGCGCGTCCGAGCCGGCGGCGGAGGTGAGCCCCGAAGGCTTCTGGAACACTGGCCCTTGGTCTTCCTCCTCCTCCCCGGGCCGTGGCCGCGGGGCCGGGGATCCGCATGCTCTTCCCAGCCCTGGGCATCTGAGGGCCAGACTCCCCGTCCCCGGGCTGAGCAGACGCGGAGAACCCCTCGCGGCGGTCCGGGGCTCGGCTTCCCGCGGGGCAACGGAGCGAGCGCCGGGTGGCTCTTCCGCGTCCGTGCGCCATTGTCCTCGGGGAACGCGGCCGGCCGGGCCGATCCGGCCTCCACGGCTCAGATTAAATGTATCTCGTCCTCAGATTTATGCCGGCACTTTATAGCGCCTGCACACGACTGCTCGGCACAGCAGAGTAATTCCATCCTGTCATATTTGTCTTTGGAAGTTGTCACAAATTATGGTGATTTATAACATCAAACTCCGCTCTCGCCTCTCTCCCCAGACAGCGATGTTGCTGGCGGCAAGGTTCCGGGCCGTCCGTGTGCCCGCACAGAGGCGGCAGTGAAGCATGCGCTCTCTCCCCGGCGTGACACTTGCTGTCCCTTTGAGGGGAGCCTGTCGGCATGACTCAGGCCGTGACCGCACCCTTGCCCCAGGGTCCCCAGCTGTCCCGGTCCTGCCTCTGGGGCACGTGGGGTCACCTCCAGCCGGACCAACGCCGGAGAACCTCCTTGGCTGGGACCCTGCCCCTTCCACTTTGTGGGTGCCGGCCGTGACCCACCACGGTGGGGGGACCTCCGGACGGGAGCCACAGGGCTTGGGCAGGTCTCCCGCGGGACGCAGACCTTCCTCCACACGTTCTGGTCTCTCACTCTGAGGGGACGAGTGTCAAGTCCACTCCAGAGTTTCCCAGAGAACTCGGAGTCTCTGGGGAAGGGGAGCTGGGGGCACGAGGCCCAGGACACCAGCGGTGGCTGGAAACCGCGGGCGGTGGGCTGACCCGTGTCCCCGCGTGTTGGCATTCGGAGGTGATCAGGGTGAAGGGAGGTGGTGAGGATGGGTCCCCTGACAGGGTTAGTGCCGTTGTGAGAAGGAACAGCAGGCTGGGGCTCTGATCTGCGGCCCCCGCCTGCGCCGGTCTGTTACAGCACCGCGGCCGCCCGGGGCCGAGCCATCCCACAGACGCCGCAGACCCCACGGTCGGCAGGCACAGCCAGAGAGCGTCCCAGACATGCACCCTGTGCTCCTCTCACATGTGCGTTCCACAAACTGAAGGACTGCGGGTCAGGACCGTGGATCTCAGGAGCAGGAAACGCAGCTTCTCGTAGAACCGTCCTGGTCGAAATGGGGACACCGAGGTGGCTCTTCTCTAGAAACTGGAAGTGGGCTCGGGACCGGCCGTGGCAGCTGCTGCAACGGCACGGCGAATGCTGCGCTTGAACTCTCACCTCCAGTCCCCGCGGAGGACGTGCCACCGCAGCCCAAGGACGTGTCACCACAGCCCGAGGACAGGCCTCACCCCAGAGGGAACTGGAGGTTAAGATAAAGCCGACCCCATTGACTGCATGAGTTCACCTGCCGTGGGCCCAATCCCGTGTCCTCAATCCCGTGTCCTTGACCCCAGCCACGGGCTGGTTTCCGCAGGGCTGGTTTGGAAGCTGTAAGCCGCATCTCAGAACAAGAGGCCAGTGTTGGCCAGTGTTAGGCAGATCCAGACTCCGGGGCCCATCTCAGGGCAGGATCCTGACAGCCCTTGGTCCGCACGCACACACTTCTGAGCGGGGCTGGCCCCGGGGATGCAGGAACAGCAGGCTGATGCGGAGACCCGGCGGGAGGGGACAGGGACATGGCAGGGGGACACGTCTCACCCCGGAGGACAGCTGGGGGAGCCCCCGACCTAGGCCACGAGTGTAAGGGCTACTGCGGCCCGGTTGGGGAAACTGAGGGAGTCCCCGTGGGTCTTGCTGCGGCCTGACAGGATGTGGTTCATGCCCGCGGGCTCCTGCCCCTATGTTGGGGGCTGGCGCAGGGACCTGCGTCTCTGTGCCCCAAGCCCGCAGTGTCCTCTGAGGAGTTACAGCGAGGGATGAGGGCGTTGGGGGCAGGAGCCGAAGCTGCGGTCACCAGCTGCTGTCGGCTCCACGACCGACTTGGTGTGAGACTTCGAACTCCTCGTCCCGGCTTTAAATGACTTGTCCAGCTTCGCGGCACTGACGTTGCTGGGAAAGATGACGCAGAGGCTAGAGTCCTTCCAGAATGCGTGTCTGTGCGCCATGGTGAGGTCTCAGGGACCGGCCCAGCCTGGAGGGGACCCTCCCGTTTGGGAAGCAGAGCTACTGGGATGCTGAGCAGCCCGATGCCGCTGGGGCCGCATCTCCGACTCCGAGGACGGGAGACCCGGCCCCACAGGGCCAGCCAGATGTGGAGAGGCCCGAGTCTCCCTGGGTCCCCACCGGACGGCTCCGCGTGGGGCGGCTGTCTGACACACTGCTTTTATTTACAGGGACTGGATCAAACGAATATTTCTTGTGATAAGTGGGAAGTGTCAAAATGAACCACACACATAGAGTGGTGACAAAAGGATCATTTCAGTGAAATTACATAACATAAAGCGAGTCACCGAAACAGCGGCATTAAGTATGATTTGCATGCAACATTGCATTGTGCAATTTCTGAAACTCTGCGGAGAGGTATTAGGTCTGGAGTAACTATGTCGAGGAGCAATTTGCAGAATTTCTGTTCTTTTAGTGGGTTCGAAAGCAGTGATAATTTTTTTTTTGGTAGCTGACAAGTGAACAAAAACCCATAACCGAACAGCACCATTTTACCCAGAAGGCAGGCCAACAATTAGAGGTGTAGCAGGTGGTTTGGATTTTATCTCGACAGTGGCAGCTCCGAAAATTTTTTTTAAAGCTGAGAACTGAAATCAAGGCCCCTATACTCAACAAGAGA
Organism: Mellivora capensis; assembly: GCA_004024625.1. Taxonomy (NCBI): domain Eukaryota; kingdom Metazoa; phylum Chordata; class Mammalia; order Carnivora; family Mustelidae; genus Mellivora; species Mellivora capensis. Next base: position 31,997 of record PISX010015953.1, read on the forward strand.
AGAAAACAGGCTTGTACTTTCAGTTCCGCATGCCTGGCTGGGATGTGTGTTCTGGTCCCTAAGGGAAGGTCTGCGGGCCCTCGGTTTGGGAAGGGCGTGTCCAGCAGGGACGAGGAACAAAGAGAAGTGCTCAGCAGCCAGCCTGGTCAGAGACCCAATGGGAACAAGGTCAGCGTATGCCGCTGGGAAGCTCGGGACGGACAGCCACCTGCTGCCGTCTGGTCCCCAGGATAGGATTCTCCCCTGTGCATCTCAGAAGGAAGGTCCCACCTCGGACACGGATTAGATCTGCCGGCATGGCTCTGAGTGTGGCAGACCATCCCGCACGTCGTGGTCTGAAGCCTGGAATTCGGTTTTGCGGGCTGTTGCCGCTGTGCGGATGAAGCCAGGGTTGACAGCTGTGAGGCGCGTCCCACCGGGGCAGACGGAGCCCTGCATGCACAGGCTCGTCTCCGTGCTCCCGTCCTGGAGGGCGATGGCGTCTGCAGCCAGAAGGGTGTGGGTTGGCCACGGGGCACTGGAGACGGACGCCTGGGGTCCTGGCACTCTTGTCGCTGGTCCCACTTAGGAAACCGCCTGTCAGGTCCTCCCGGCGCTGAAAGTGTAACGTCTGGACACGGCGTCCTAGAGGGCGTCTGAGCGCCGGCTGCATCCCCACGCCGGTCATCGGTGTGCTGGGGACACACGTTGAAGTAGCTGCCCCTCCTGTTCATAGCACACGTGGATGAAGAAGCCTGTTGTCCAGCCGTCCGCTTCTGATGGTTCATCCAGAAAGTCATCAGTTAGGGCCCTCGCAGGCCGCTCAGACGTAACTGAAAGACAGGTCAGATGTCCCAGCAGCACCAAACACCGCCGGCCGCACGCACGCGAGTCACCTCGAGTGGCGTGTGGCCCCCGCGGCAGATAAGCCGAGTTCTCTCGGAAAGAAACTCGAGCATCACCAACTTCCTTCTTCAGCGGACGAAGGGAGCTCCCGAGGCAGAAAGTACCCCTGAGGAATGGTGGGATGGAAACCCCGTGTCTCTGTTCTTCTGTGAACGGGGTGCCGGGGGCAGACAGGTTTTTATAGAGAGGGGGAGGGGCAGAGGGAGAGAGACTCGCAAGCAGGCTTCCTCACGTCCAGAGTGGAGCCTGACGCGGGGCTCGATCCCACGACCCTGAGATTGGGACCTGAGCCGAAACCAAGAGTCACTCAAGCCACTGAGCCCCCCGGGCGCCCCAGGAACTTCTCTTTATCTCAAGGATTTATCTCTTACAAAACAGGGCCTTGCCCGTTTCCAAGGAGCCCACGAGCAGTTCGTGCTGAAAGCCTCGTGGCGGAGGGGACAGCACGTGGGTCACCATGCTGGCGATCAGCCCTCGGATATGAGGGTTTCTTGTGAGGTCAGGGCTGGCCCGTGGGGGACGTAGGTGGGGAAGCTCTTGCAGTCCCCGCACACACATGTCACCCTCCTGGTGCCCAGGCTTGAAGTCCGTATAAGTGGTGTGAGGGTAGAGGGAGGTGAGCCTGGTCTGGGGGCACTGGTGACCACTGCCCCCCACAGAGCTGGGGGCCCAGCGGCCAGCAGCACGGAGCTCTCCCACTGTGGCACACGGCGTGGGAGGCCCCAAGCCCCGGGGGCCTGGCCTGCCCCTGGCTCCTGCTCCTTCCCCCGCAGCCCGGGCCAGGCTGGGGGCGGCTGGTGGTGTGGGGATCCTGCCCTCGCCCCACCGCCCCCTGCAGCTGGGACTCTGCTGTGACCCCGCACGCCCCTGTCCTGCTCGCTGGCAGATAGGCCCAGGAAGGGCTGGAGTCCGTGCACGTTCCCAGGAGACACGGCTTTGTTCCCCCACCTCTGAGACAAGGGGCTAATCCCTTCCAGGCCTCTCTCTGCCCATTTAGGTAGACGCCAGACTCCCCTTAGAAAGGCCCCTCACAGCCCGAGAGCTAATGATTTCAGGGTGGAAACAATGCGGCCGGGGTCAGCGGGTCCAGAACCCATTACCAACCTGCTGATAGCCGTTCCGACGGCAAGGGTCCTGACAAATCACGCCCGCAAAGCCAGATAAGCCCTTGATTTCCATCACCCTAATGCTGTGCACCCGATGGGGAGGGAGAGCCTGCTGAGGCCGCTGCGAGGGGAGAGCCTGTCAGTGCTGGCCATGGTGTGGGCGTGGAGGCCCCGTGAGCCTGCCGCTGGGCGTAGTGGGGGACTCTGGGCCCGCGCCCGGCCTCTGTGGGGGAACTCGGGGGTGCACGGATGGCACTCGGGGAGGGGACTCTGGGCCCGCTCCCGGCCTCCCCACATGCCACCCCGTGCACCTTCTCCCTCTAACCCATACCCTTCATCTCCAACAAACCCTCAGCGTGAGTCCCGGGGATTCTTGCAGGGAATCCTCAGCCCAACCGTGCTCTGGGGTCCCCAGTGTCGTCACAGACCCTGACCGCGTCAGTGAGTGTCTCGAGCAGGTCCAGAAACAGTGAGGTGTGTGAGAACAGATGTCAGTGGGGGGATGACCCCTCGTGGGAAGTCCCCGGGCTGGGAGCAGCCATCCCCGGCGCAAAGGGGACAGAGAGAGCTGTGCCCAGCTTCCTCAGTGGCTCCCCCTGAGAAGTCATGGTTTGGATGTTTGAGGGCTCGCTGCTCCCTCTCTCCGTCCCCAGTGGTGCTCCTGTTGCCCACACAGCAGCATCTCAGTGCTGCGAGAGCATGTGCAGGGAGGAGGCGCCCCAACCCCGGACACGGCCCATCGTCCAACACCTGCCCTGGTCCCACGGCCTCAAGAGGGCAGGAGGGAATTGAGCAGCCCTGCAGGCAGCCGTAGGCTCTGCTCTTGAGCTCACTGGAGCAAGGGCAGCTCTGCGTGCAGTGAGGGTCATGCAAGAAAACGGCAAACAACTAAAACCAAATTTGTTCTGATGTTCGTAGCCACCTCCGGAGGTCTCAGAGTGAAAGTGACGGGGGCGCTGACTCTTCCATCGTCCCACCTGTTGTGGAACATTCTAGCTCTGTCCGCGTGACCGCGGAAGGGGTCGCGGTGCCCTTGTGGGCGGCTTGAGGTACAGGAGAGGTGGAAAGCACTCAGGGCCTGTCTCCGACCTGGTGGGTCCGTCCCACTCAAGTGCACGGGGGACGAGGCAGAGAGGAGTTGAAGCAGGGCCTGGCCTCCCATCCCCCCATGCGGCCCTTGGGTGGAAAGTGCTTCTGGGCCGCCCACTCTGCACCCACGGGGCTCAGACTTTCCTTGGGAACAGGAGCAATCGAGAGCCTCGCCGAACAGAGCAAAACATTTTTTGTAAGTGGCTGGAAAGGACACGGAGGCGAGCGCACACACCTCACGTGCCAGCAGGCCTGGAGGTGGCGGTCTCTCTCCGCGTGGCCCCTCACCCCGGCACAGCCGACTCGGAAAACACACAAGTGCATTTGGCTTGTTTTCAATTCCTTCCTCTGATCAGTTTTCTGAGCGACCCTCTCGCTTTGTTCTCCCTGAGTCCCACGGAGATGCTAACCTCAAAGCGGAAAGTGCCCTCCTTACGGTACCTTTGACCGAAGACGGAGAGTGGTGGCTCTTTCCTAACAAGGCTCCTTCTTCTAACAGCTTCGGTGCCGTCCTGGTTTTTGCTCTGGAAACACCTTGGCACCACTGCTCTTTGAAAGCCAAGGAAATGCGGCAAAATGTTTCTGCAGCTGACAACGTTATGAAAGGACGCTCCGGCCATGAGCTGATTAAAGCCGATCGGCTCGAGTGGGCGAGTACGGCACTGTTCACGCGGGGCATCTGCCAGGCTAAGCCTCAGTGTCCCCCCAGTTGTCACTGTCACAGTGGCTCGCACGGGAGCGGTATTAATGGGGTGAACCTGGGTGGTCGCGCGCGGCTGCAGGGTGCTGTGGCCGTGCTGGGGGCTGGTCACTGGGTGCTTCCAGCTGGCGGAGATGCGGCCGAACGGCCAGCCGACACCCCGCGCTGCAGGTGAGAAAACGGAGGCCGCAGGCACTGAGCATTTGAAGAATTAACGTGGCCGAGAGGCGGCAGATCCGGGACTCCAAGCTCAGAGTCACTCGCTCTGCCGAGCTAGAACAGGACGCGTGTTGGGGACAGCCACATGAGCTAGCCCGGGCTCAGGGACTTCAGCGTCCTGTGTTTCTCAAGTAGGAAGTACAGTAGAAGAGGCTGGTACGGGCTGGACAACGTCCCTAAAACTCGTGTGCTAGACTCCTCGCCCCAGGACCTCAGAAGGAGATGGTATTTCCAGACGGAGTCTTAAGGGGGTGACTGAGGTTAGATGAGGTTGGTAGGCTGGGGCTTGATCCGATCTGCTGGGGTCCGAGGAAGAGGAGAGCAGGACACACACACACGGAGGGGACGGCGTCCGCACACCCTGGAGGGAGGCCTGGGGAGACACCAGCCCTGCCCACGCCGGCACCTCGGGCTCCCGCCTCCGGGCCGTGGGACAGGGACCGTCTGCTGTTGAAGGCGCCGAGCTGTGGCATCTGTTCCGCAGCCCGAGCTGACTGAGGCAGTCCCCTCCCCAACGGCTTCATTTGCTTTGAGAAAGGAAAGCACGTGACCCGGATGAGGCCGGGGCGGGTCCTTCTGACCAGACTCTTCTCAGCAGGAGGGTTCAGTTGAGGAAAGCTCATGGAATTCACACGCTCTACACTTTCCCTTTCTCGATGCCGCCGTTCTCCGGGCCCCACTGGCCCACTTCTGTTGACTAAATGGTTTTTGGCAAACAAGGGGGGACGTCGAGTGTCTGGGTGGCTCGGCTCTCCTTTGACGGTTCGAGTCAGCACGGCCGATGACTGTCTGGCTGCCCTTTTGGGACACGTTACTGAGTCTGTTTGGGAGATGCTGGCCTGTTCGTCCCCCAGGACTCCAGGGCAAGGCACGGGTCTGCCGTGGGAAGCAGGGGTCTCTGGGACCCCAGAGAGTCACAGGACCTCAGACATAGGAGCCATCCCCGCGAGGGCCAGACGCAGCGCTCCTGTTCACAGGAGACTAGTCAGGGTCCTCAGGGCCTGGTCCTCCTCAGCCAGAGGCCACACAGCCTATTCACAAGTCAGAGGATGCACGGAACTCTCTGGAAGCCAAGGGGAGAGTGCCAGTGTCCACACACCACCCGCTTCAGACATCAGCCTCCGACTCCGCTGGTTCCAGGGGGCTGCCTGGACGCTGGAATGTCCAACGACGAAATAGAACAAATGGATGGACTTTTCTGTGCGTTTCTAGGGAGAGGACAGTCTCCCTAAGCCGGTGCCCTCCTTCCTTCTCAGAGTTGTTCGCCAAGACTCCTCGGTCATGCTTTTCCTGACACGTTTTCTCATTCGCCAAAGAGCCTATTAACAAAGCTGAGACAACTAACGTCCCCCCGCCCCCCCCCCCCGCTTGTCGCCACAGAGCAGGCGTGCGGGCGGCCGGGGTCGAGCCAGGAAGCAGGGGCACCCGCCTCCGCCCACGTCTCAGGAGCTCCAGGCCGCTGAGGGGAGGGTCCCACTGGGTCTGCAATTCCTCCCCGAGGCATGGGTTCTGGAACTTGTTAAGGTTTTACCATTATTTTTTATAGCAAGAAGCCTCTCCTCTAATAACGGGGAGGAAGAAAGAGAGCAGGAGTTCCCCGCTGGGCTCTGCGGGGCCCTGGGGGTCTCTCTTCCCAGTCCCCCCTCAGCCCCGCGGTCAGGGGCTGGACCGGAGTCCGGGGGCAGGTCCCGGCTCTTCGGGGGAGCGAGGCACGGACGGGCGCCCAGCGGGCGTTGCTGGACGCGGCACAGAAGCCGCGCCGGGCAGCGGAGGACCCGACGCCGTGGCCGGCCCCACCCCGCACCCCACCGGAGGTGAGCGTGCGGCTGGGCCACAGGGCCTGCGGGCTCCCTCCTAACCCGGGCAGGGTCCTTCACCCCCAGAACCCTCCAATGGGGACTCTGTGGCCGCTATAGAGCTAAGGGCCGCCCCTCAACGGCATCGCCCATTCCTCTCATTGGGCCAGGCCCTTCACGGGTGGGAGGGGGCTGAGGAGGCACCAGCACTTCTGGTCCGGACGCCCCCCATGAGAGGGTGACAAAGCAGGGCCCGAGAGGTCACCGGGCTCGCTTCACACGGTGACCCAGTGTGGGGGCTCCGGGTGGGCGCGGGGGGCTGGGGCGGTCTGCTGGGCGGACGGTCAGGGCTCCCACGGGTAAGCATGGGGGGCAGAGTCCTTCCATTGGCCACTCGTCTGTGAAGAAGACGCGGAGGGGAAGGGGGAGAGGAAGACCCAGACCCAGTCTGATCGCGGTGGGCGTCCCTCCCCGGGGGAACGGCCGGGTCCCGGTGGTCGGGCAGGCGCTCTCGCGGGCCTGCATGTCCTGCTTGGTCTGATGTTTGCACCAGACCATTCCTCGAGGCTCTCAGTCGCTCACTCTGCAGGAGTCTGTAAGCAGGTTGGGGCGGAAGCTGCCCGCAGCCTGTCTCCTCGGCAACGTCCCGGGCTGCGGCGGGGCCCGCGGCGCAGAAGTCCTAGCTGGACACCCGCCGCCGGGGGACGGGACGGAAGCACAGGCCGTCCTGGGCCTGGCCAGGGCGCGCTCGCTCACGGCCACCTGACGCCAGGCGGCTGCCGGCATCGGGAAATTACTGTTTTAATCATTAATTACCAAATAAGTGTCACTTTGCTGGTACAATATATGCAGTGATTTCTGTCATAAATTGACATCTGCAAGTCATAAATTGCTTAGTTTTAGCTGCTTTTAATTGCAGCGTTTTCCCCAGCTTCACGGCACGTGCTTTTTGGACGTGGTTCAAACTTCTCCGGCTTCTGAGCGCTGGCAATCAATTATGCAAACACAGGGTTGTAAGGCTTCGGCCGCGAGAGGAGCCAGCTGCCGCACACCAGCGCGGGCCTGATCACAGGAAACAGGACTCGGGAGCGGGAAGAACACCTTTCATCAGAGAGGTGACTCCAGCCGGTCTCCAAGAGCACGTCAGTCCCACCGTTGAAAACGGAAATCAAAGGAAAATGATCTCTAATAGGCATGAGAGACCACGCGAGGCGTCTGCATTATTCAGAAACATCCCGGCTTCTTCTGTTTGATTTCGAACAGGCTATTCTTAGAGGAACCCACGGCACTTTCCACCCAGAGGCCTAAAAATACACGCCTCTGAGAGCACGACTCAAGTAGGTTCAGAATCAAGAAGGCTTCTGGAGCGCCGCTGAAAAACGCGGTCTTCTCTTCCCACGAGCACGGCAACGGCCACGGGAACAACAGGCTCCCGGGTCCACGCACGTGTGGGACGGTTGTCCCACCTCCCAGAGCGGGCCCTGGCTGCTCATTTGTAAGTGACGTCCTCGCTGGCAGAGGATCCCTGGAACGTGGACGAATGGTGGGCAGAGGCGGGGTCCTGCCCTCTGCAGGGGCGTGGGGTGCCGGCTTTGCTGTCAGGAGCTGAGCGTGGGCAGCGACCCAGTGGGCAGGTCTGCGTTCCTCCCGGGCGCCCCCACAGAGCCTGGAGCTCTGTGCCCCACATCCTCTGTTCTTCCGGTTTTGTGAAACAGGACGCGGCTCCGTCTCTGCCAGGGGGCCCTGGGCTCTGGACTCCCCGCGGCCCTCCTCTGTGTCCCCAACCCCAGGGCGGCGGCTTCCTGCCTGGCTGTTTCTGGCTGTCCGCCCTCCCTGCCAGCGCGGCCGCTCCCTGCTTCCAGCACCTCCGTTCAGACGCCCGGAGCGTGTTTGCTCTCCTGTTGGAACGCTGACAGCCAGGGCCCTCTTCCCCGGTCTGCGCTGGAGAGGAAACTTCGCTGAAACACCCAAGCCCAGAGCTTCTGCCCTGTTTCCCGCGGACGAGCATCCTTCCAAACCCAGATGGAAACCTGCTGCCCCTTTCTGCTGCGGCGACTCAGATCCTCCTGACGCTGTCGTGCCCTGGGCTCCAGCCCGAACCTCAGGCCAGCTCTGCTCACTGGACCTGCCCTGCACCTGGATCCCTTGAAATTTGTCCACACGCCTCCACCCATGGTCCCCGAGCCGTGACCCGCGTCCACACGCCTCCACCCGCGGTCCCCGAGCCGTGACCCGTGTCCAGGTCGGCGAGCGTCTTTGGTGGCTTCCACGCTGCCGGAGATGCTGAGCCATGTCAGACCATGTGGGGAGCACATCTTCTCCACCCCCGAAGCAGGGCTGTTCTGCACCCTCCCTCCACCTGAGGGACGGTCCCAGCAGCTGAACACCACCTCTCTTCACACCTGATTCCAGAGAATTCCCGTCCATCCGGCCTGTCAGCTCCCTTCCTCGTGGCCCCCCACCCTCCCCGCGTTGCTAAAACCTGGGCCTCTTCTGCAACCTCAGCTTCACGTCCTGCTCTGGCTGCTGCTGTGCCCCCCAACACGACCTCACGTTATCAGGACACCGCCTTCCCCTCCCACATGTGTCCCTCCGCACACCTAACGCTCTCTCTTCCGATGTGCAGGTGAGGCCCCCCTCGGGGGGAAACAGGGGCTGCCAGGTAGCCCCACACCCATCCTTCCCTCCACCCAGGCTTGTGTGGGGTGCCGCCTCCAGGGCTCCTGGGCCCGACTAACCTGCCAAACCACACCCTGGGTCTTGGCTCATGCTTCTTCATGACCATCATCACCCCCTGATGTAGCACATTATCCTGCTTATCCCGCTGAAATACAAGTCTCATCCCGCCACGTGTGGGTCCGTGTTTGACGGATGGTTCTTGCCAGCACGCCCAGCTCTGAGATCTCGCCGGGCCCGCGCTCTCAAGGGGCTTCCGAACCCTGATGCTAGACAAGCAAGGTCTGGAGACCCACCAACGCACAGTGCCGTAGCTAAGAGCAGTGTGTCTATCGTGCACCTGGCGCTGCTGAGAGGGTCGGTCTTAGGCTGAGTGTTCTTATCACAAAATGTTAATAAGGAGGCCTGGAGGGGATCTGGGACGTGGTGGGTATGTCCCCGGCCTCGGTGGCGGGGTGTGTGTGTGTGTCCCCAGACTGTCGGGCTATGCACACCAAATCTGTACAGCTTTTATATGTCAATTATATGTCAATGAAGTAAACCAAATAAATAAATGTTGTAATGTCGTATCAGAGTTCAGCAGAGAAGGAGGAATTCTTTGAGGCCAGCATCCTCTCCATCGGGGGCTCCGGGGCCCTTTGTAGAAATGCCCGTGGTGCTGCTGGGGGAGAAGACGCTGGGTCCGTGAGGCTGCCACAAGGGGATGGGTTCTGGTGCGGAATTTTGGGAGTGCTCGCCTCCGAAGCTGATGTGGACAGACCTCACGGCCTCTTGAAATGCCAGCGAGCACCGCGAGGCCCTGTGTTTCCTAGGATTCCGCAAGTGTCTCCGGGAGGGGGTGCCCGGGCGGAGGTCATGGGCGGGGAGTGTGAGGTGCCCTCTCCTGGGGGGTGGGTCGATCTCAGAGCATGCACTCCCTGTGGGAGCTGGCCCACGTGCTGGGCCAAGCAGGGTGTCACCTGGGTGGGAACGCTCAGGGGCAGAGTCTGGGTGGGATCGTGATGGGGGGCGCGAACCGTGAGCTGGTGTCAGGGGACAAGAAGGCCAGGACAATAGATCACACTTAAGTTTGGGTCTGCTGCACAGCATTTTAGATCAAAAAACATTCCTAGGATTTTCTGTAGATGGGACAGATGTTTTCATCTTGGGGCAGAAAGTGAATATGACAGGCCTAGGAAAGCGAGACCAATGACATCAGCAGCCATGGGAGGTCTGCCGCCTGCAGCCGCTGATCTAGCTTCTCTGCCTCAGTTTCCCTATTTGCACAAGGTGAGGAGGGTGATGGGAGGTTATGACAAGGCTGGAGAACGCCCGAGGGATGGTGTCGTTCTGCACATGGGGGCCCAACCCCGATGTCACCATTCTCAAGGCTGTGTTCTTAGTTTCCTGCTCCACAAAGACGTCCTTGTCCCTTTTCCCCAGAGAGCACCCATCCTCTGTGGGATTCCCAGGAGCCCGCCTGTGCCCTCCTCTCAATGTCTTTGGCCCCTGAGACGGTAAGAGGTAGCCAATAAAAGTTTGTGGAATGAATGAATGATCACTAGTACAATGGGGGACTTCCCTTGGGCGTGCACACACACACGTGCCCCCAAACACACACACAACGTGGGCGAGACAGAGAGAGGAGCTCTTCCTGCATCTGGAGGACATTACATTTTGTCCAAACTTAATTTTTTAGAGCAGTTTTAGGTTCTCAGCCAAACTGAGGGGAAGGGACAGAGGTTTCCCACACCCCTGCCCCCCACGCTCACAACCCCCCACTGCCAACACCCGCCCGATGGTGCATGTGCTACCACACCCACACGTCACCGGCACCCCGACTGCGCCGTGGACACTAGGGCCCCTCTCGCTGCGGCGCATCCCGGGGTCTGGACACACGCGTATGTCCTCACGGTGTCACACCGTGGTCTCACTGCCCTAAAGACCCCCCGTGCTCCACCTGCTCGGCCCTCCCTCCCTGATTTTTTTCCCGTCTCCACAGTCGTGCCTTGTCCAGAAGGTCCTGGAGCTGGAATCCTACCGGGTGTCGACTTTTCAGACCGTGTCTGTCACTGAGCCACGTGCATTTGAGGCTCCTCCACGCACGAAATTAAAATGTAACGGCATTGTCATTGCTCTTTCTGTTTATTGAGTTTCATATGGTCAATATCTGTTGACTCAGCATTTTGGAAAGCTCTGATTCTGTCCCATATAAGGAGGGCGACCACTGTGTGGTGGCCCAGGGACAGACCTAGGGACACCCCTCCTTCCAGCCTCCTTTCGACCAGCGTCCCCTTGGCCAGTCAATGGAGCCCTAGTTTAGAAAACAGGCGCATCATCACCACAGACGTAAGTCTCTCGGAAAGGACAGGACTAAGAAATTGTTCTTTCTTTCAGGCAATCTGCATTTCTTTTCCCAAGCTCCCGCGCTGGAGAACAGCAAGCAATCCGGAAATCCTGACTGGGTCCCCTGGCTAGCTGTGCAGTGAGTTCACTGTGGGAAGGATGAGGCCCACTAAGCCCGGCACCCAGCATGTCCGTGATGCCTCCTCTGGTCAGAGGCCGGCTGGCCAGCTAGACGACGGGCAGCTCAAGTCCTCCGCGTACAGCTCGCGCCACTTTGTTTGATGGACCGGAATCTGAAAGTCGTGCACTTGGCCCTTACACGTGTTCCATGCATGACCGTTCTGTGTTCAGTACAGAGCCATTTGCTAAAATCTTTAATGACACTAACGCTGTTTGTCCTTGTGCTTAAGATTTGCTTTTACACAAGATCTACATTTAGTTATTTATTTGTCAGAGAGCGAGCGAGCGAGCAAGCACAGGCAGGCAGAGTGGCAGGAGAGGCAGAGGGAGAAGCAGGCTCCCTGCCGAGCAAGGAGCCCGATGTGGGACTCGATCCCAGGACGCTGGGATCATGACCTGAGCCGAAGGCAGCCGCTCAACCCACTGAGCCACCCAGGTGTCCCAAGACCTATATTCTTTCAAATGCAAAGCCCGGTTATGACAATTTTTATGAACAGATGATGATGCGGTCGTGATGGACTCGAAACGCAGTAAGAGAAGAAGAGAGATAAACACTAGACTCCGTCAGGAAAGGGACCAGAACCCTGAGTCGAAGGCATACAATTCGAGCGAGAACTTGTTCCCCCTTAGGCCTTAGCTCTGCTGTAGAGAACGGCAGACTTTCCGTGGAGAGGGAGTGAGGGCTGGGCGCTGTCACCAAGTCAGCGAGTCTAAGTGCTGGTGACCAGACATTCTTCTGATAATCACAGGAAGTCTGTGGGTGCCTCTTTTAAAAAATGTTTTAGGGGCGCCTGGGTGGCTCAGTGGGTTAAGCCTCTGCCTTTGGCTCAGGTCATGATCCCAGGGTCCTGGGATCGAGTCCCGCATCAGGCTCTCTGCTCAGCGGGGAGCCTGCTTCCTCCTCTCTCTCTCTCTGCCTGCCTCTCTGCCTGCTTGTGATCTCTCTCTGTCAAATAAATAAATAAAATCTTTAAAAAAATATTTTATGCATTTATTTTAGAGAGAGAGCAGCACGCAAGCAGGGAGGGGGGAGGGAGAGAGACAAGCAGACTCTGTGCTGAGCACGGAGTGGGGCCGAGCCCATGGTCCTGAGGTCACGACCTGAGCCAAAATCCAGAGTCAGACGCTTCGTGGACTGAGCCACCCTGGCGCCCCCACGGGTCCCCTCTTGAAAGAAAGCCAGACCTCACCATTCTGTGTGTACATGTGGGAGCCTTGGTCTGGTCCCTTGAAAGCCCACCGTGGACTTCTGAGCGCTTCTCTAAGAAACCAGACGCAACCCCATGGGCTCCGGGTTCCCCCCCACGCCCACGCTCACCATACTTTGCACGTTAGCTCCCTAACGCGGCAAATGTGCGACGCCAGCCTCTGCCTAGACAGCAGGAGAGGGCTCCCCAGACCTGGTGTCGTTCCATGGCCTTGGCTTGGCCTTCCAAGTTCCCGCAGTGCGACCCCCGCTCTCTCCTGACCCACTGCCCACTGCCCTGCCCACTGCCGCCTCTCGGGACACGGCCCTGCTCTGCAAGGACGGATAACAGTCCTGGGGGGCACCCGGCTCTGCCCCGGCACCCCCAGAGCATGAACGCACCTCATGTTGACGCATTAATGATGTCACTTTGGTCAACGACACAAGGACGGGCTCAGCATTTGGAAGGCCACGTTCCGCCGCAGCTTCCCCACAAGGACTTGCACGTTATCCCTCACTCGGTGGGGGCTCAGCGAGCATTTGCTGAAGGGATGGCGTCCTCTCGCCTGAGGAAATGGGTTCCAGAAAGGTTGCACACCTCGTCTGACTCCAGGCTGGTCAGCAGCCGGACAGACTTCCGTAGGGTCCCCGTCAACATTTCTTGAAATGGTGGCTTTTGAACCCCAAACGACTCCTTTTAATAAGCTGATGAACTAGATGATGAAACACGCGTGTTGGGGTCACGGTTGGTCCTGGGGCCTCCGGCGATGTCAGCCCCCCCAGAGGAGTAAGTATGAGTGACATGATGACCCAGGCCCTGGGTCAGGAAAGGGGTCAGTGGAAGGAGGTGAGAGACAGAGACGGAGGCAGAGACAGAAAACTGGATCTCGAATTTATGTGCGGACGCGTCTCAGTGCCTGTGGTGACCGTGTCTTAAAGGCGTCACCTGGCGCAGGGCTGGGCCCTGCACAACCGGTCTGGGAAGCCCGGGTGGCGGGGCACGCGCGGCCAGGGAGGAGCGGCGGTCCTGGTACCCGGCATGCGGGACTGGCACAGCGACATCGGTGACATGCCACGGGGCCAACAAAGCCTGCCTCTGGGCCCTCACGTGGCCTATTTTTCAGTTTCTAATTTTATTCTTGAATTCCATTCCGATGAGCTGCAGAGGAGGAAGCCTTAGGAAATGAGTATTTTTACCTTAGCACCTGTCTGCCTCTCGGAAACTAGATGTATGCATTCGCCACATCTTCAAATCAGCTCAGGGTTTAATTGCCTATAAATCTGATCATCTTTACTTTGGTATTCTAGACACGGAGAAATTATTTTCTGAGAATATCAGGGTTTTTCCCCCTTAACATGCAAATACTGCTGGTTTTTATAAGATATTATGCTCAAGACCTTCTTGCAAATGACTTTTTGAAAGAATGGCAGAATTGGGGGCTGCTTGTTTTTTGTCCCTGCATTTCCATATACTGCCTTGGGATACCGGCAATTACTATTTAAATCAGAAAGGAAGCTAAGAATACTTTACATCGTTCATCATTGTTTTCCTCCTGGAATACATTACTAAATCACTCCAGAAAAGCGCATTTTGGAAGCAAGGCTTCATTCTGCACATAAAAACTTCATATGTTGGTCCATAGCAAGAATGAGCTTTCTTTTCTCGTGCACACATAAACATCTACATGTTTTTAATGACCACCAAACACTAGTATAACGTATATGCTTTTACTTTATTGTTCTATTTTTTAAAGATTTTATTTCTTTTAAACAATCTCGACCCCCTAGGTGGGGCTCAGACTCGTGACCCGGAGGTCACGAGACAGTCGCACGCTCCACCGACTGGGCCGGCCAGGCTCCCCGACTTGTGTGGTTTGATGTGCTCCGTTATGATGTGCTCAGTCGTGGGGTTTCGTCTTCTAACAGTGTGTTTGGGTGCTGAGCGGGCTGGCGCCACGGGGTGTACGTGCCGTGGACCTGGGCTGGGATCCGGGTGCAGACGGACGCGTCGCTGAGCCGAGCTGTGCGCAGCGCCGGGCTGTCCCGCGCGGGCCCGCTTAGCTGCGACTGTGCTGTCCTTGACTCCTCTCGTCGCGGTCGGCGCCACACGTAGGGATGCAGTGGGGCTTCCAGCGGCCCGTGGAGGTGGGGGCTCACGTCCCCTTCCCTCGGCCGCCCTCCAGCTGATGTGCGCGGTACGGCCCGTGTCTTCCCGGGGCCCGCGCTGAGGCACCGCGTAATTACCCCGGGGAATGGCCGCCGGGGCCTCGTTGCTGGGTACCTGCCTGCTGGTTTAGCGCCAGCTAAAGGGAACGGCCCCGGAAAGGCCGCACGTGTGATGGGGACGGCCGGACAAAGCTCACCCAGGACGAGGGCGGGGCAGGGTGGGGGCGGACGGGAGACAGAGGGGAGGGGTGAGGAGCGGGGGCACACGCCAGCCTGTTGGCGCTTCTGGGAGGGGCTGCGGTGCTCTCCTTCGGGAAACGTTGGCCATATGGTGTTAGTGACGAAAATGAAGAGCCAGGCTGGTTTCATCACATAATTAAAAAAACTATGTAACAATGACTCTGGGGCCACAACTTGGAACAAATATCCAGTGCATTTTGGGTGGGAAATCTCCCTTCTAGATTTTCTAGATGATACAAGTTTGGGGTCTCCTTAGTTTAATGAGTTAAGTCAATTCTGTTTATTGATTCCAATAAATCGGCACGAGTGATGTGAAAGATCGTGTTTCCAGGAAGCGCTTCAAATGTGCCGCAGGCAAAGCGGCGCTTATAAGAAGGAACGTGCCCTGATCTTGCTCTCCGTGTGTCCTGCCCGGACCTGCCCCGTCGCGCATCCCATCCCTGCGGGAGACCCTGGTCAGCTGTTCCTTCAGTCCCATGGCCTCCTTTCAGAAGTGCGACTTTTGATCTGTTTTTATTTTTTTTTAAGCTGGTGTGGCAGGTTTTGTTTGTGGTTTCATAAAGATGTGTACAGGGGGCTGGCGCGAACTGTAATTTATCCCAGTCCTCTCTGTTTTCTTGGGTATTTTCTCTCTGTAAGCTTAGGAAACAATTGTCCCCGTCCAAATCTGCAAACCCCAGGGGCCTGGAATATGCCTCTGGGGGGGAGGCAGGGGTGGAGGAAATTACTGCAGAGACAAAGGGGGTGGCTGGCCCTGATGCCGGCTCTGGGGTGTGGGTCCCTGGAGGATGCCTCCAGTCTCCTGCCTCGCAGGGAGCCTTTGGCTCAGAAAGTCGGGCCGATCGTGCTCTTGGTGGAGCAAGGAGAGAGGAACGAGGGGCCTACGTGCTTGCAAAACAAGAGAGTTTTCAAGAGGACGTGAGTGGAAGGTCGGCCAGACGATGCGGGAGGGGCTGTGAGCTCCCTTGGAGGCGCCTGGAGCTCCCGCTCCTGTGAGCTCCCGTGGAGGCGCCTGGAGCTCCCGCTCGGGACGGATGCCGATGCGTGCGGCTTTAGGAGAGAAAACAACGTGAGCAGGTGCAGGAGAAAGAGGAAGCAGAGGGACCTTGCGAGGTCGCGGGGCGGCTCTCACCGACACCCCTGTCTGGGGCGTTACTGTCCTGCATCCCGGGGGCGGGAGCCCGAGGTGCAGGTGTGGGCAGGCTGGTGTGTCCTGAGGCTTCTGTCCTGGGTGTGCGGACGCCGTCCCCTCCCCGGGTCCTCTCGTGGCCGTCCCCCCACACGTGTCTGCGTCCTGATCTCCTCTTCTTAGAAGTCACCAGTCAGACTGGACTGCGGTCCGTCCTGGGGACCCCATCTTACCTTAGTCACCTCTGCAAATACGGTCTCATCCGATTCCAGGGCTTAGGGCCCAACAAGAATTTAGGGGACACAGTTCGGCCAGGGACAGGCTAGTCACTGCCCGGCACGTGACGAGAGGAGCCCACACCTGCGCTGTGGATGGGAAGCCAGGGCTGGAGGGGTTTCCAGGTGGATGCCATGCGGGAGACATAGGGATCTCGGGGGGCAGAAGAACAGAATCTGGGGAGAAAATCTGGAAAGTCGTATTTTAAGCAGCAGCCCGGGTTTCTAACTTCCCTCTACAAATGATTAAACCGAATGGGTTTTGTGGATGAATTAAGGTTATTGATAGAGCAGAATGAATCAATAGCAGTAAAACCTTCATAAGTTGTGCTAATTAATTCACCCCTTGTGGAGTGGCCTGCGGGG